>PVKP010038061.1:0-21162 GCA_004027715.1 Plecturocebus donacophilus
CTACTTATTTATTATTTTTACCCACAGTAGCTTGGGGAACTTGGGCAAATTGCTTAATGCTTGGGGGCTTTTTCTTCATCTATAAAATAAGGGAGTTGCGCTAAGTAATCCCAAAGTTCTCTTCTGCCTCTAAAATTTGATGATCATATGAGTAAATGACCAACAAGAATTGTGTCTACTAATTAAATGAGTCAAAAATCATGCCACTGCACTCCAGCCTGGCAACAGAATGAGACTCTGTCTCAAAAAAAAAAAAAAAAAAAAAAAAAGTCTATTTGACATGCTACCATATTGGCATGCTAAAGAAGAAAACTCTCATAATCATTTTAATGGATACAGAGAAAAGTGTCTGAAAAAGTCAGTATACATTCATGTTAAAACACTCATTCAAGGAAGACTAAAATGGAACATCCTCGACTGAATAAGCAGCACCTACCAAAGCTGTACAGTCAACATTATACATTATGGTAAAAGACTGAATTATTTCCCTTTAAAATCAGGAATAAGGCAAGGATGTCTCCTCTTGCTACACCTATTCAATATAGTGCTGGAAGTTGTAGTCAGTGCAGTAGGCAAGAAAAGGAAATGAAAAGCATAAAGATTGGAAAAGGAGTAATAAAACTGTTTTTATATTCAGATGGCATGATTATTCATGTAGAAAACCCCAAGATATCTACAAAAAATCCTAGAAGAAGTGAATTCAGCAAAGTCATATGGTATAAAAATAAACATACAAAAATCAATTATGTTTTTATATACCAGCAATGAATATAAGGGTGTCAGAATTAAAAATATGATACCATTTATAATTGCTCAGAAAGTTGAAAACTTAGGTGAAAATTTAATAAAAACATGTGTAAGGCTCCTGAAAACAACACAACACTGAGGAAAGAAATCAAGATCTAAATAAATGGAGAGACATATCATGTTTATGGATTGAAAGATTCTGCTGTTGTTTTAAGAGCCCATGAGCCTTATCTTTGAGACTGTGGATTGAGAGAAGTGAAAGCTTCAGCTCTTAAGCTGCTTGGGCAATTTCCATTGCCAAGAACAGTCTAATGACAACCTGGAGCATGAAGAAATGGATGTACACTCTGAAGCACACTTCATCACCTGACTATTGACTCATGACGCTCAACCTCAGTGACCGGGAAACCTGGAGAATGTTGGGGCTCTGCATTTATCTCCTTGTTCACACATGATGGTCAGGCTTGCTACCTCCAAGATGATAGCAAGTTCTGGATGGTTGTTGGGGCACACAGGATGCACAGAGACTCCACATCTGCTGTAGAATAGAGGGGGAAAAGGAGAGAAGGCCTGGATCTAGAGAGTCTTGGCCCTCTTTCTTCCTTAGTTTTATGGCTGAGGTGCTGGGGCTTCTGCAGGATCTCTGCAGTGGCACTAATGATGGAAGGTGTTTCCTCGTACAATTTTTTAAAACATGAAATTAATACAACAGTGAAATAATTAGCTCACCCCAGGCAGCCTCAGCTATAATTTATGGCTCCATGTCTCCCATTATAATTTTGTTTTGCATTCATTAGTATACATTTAAAAAAAGCTCTCAAGGAATCACAGTTCTGACGACTAACATTAACCACTCTGTCACTCACAGATATTGCTAAGGCTATCATTCTGAAAAGTAAATTAATTTCCCTTGGGTGAGAACGGTCTGAAAAGCATTCAGGCTCCTCTCTCAGGTCGGCTGATTGTCTCTAGTAGGAACCCGAAGCTTCTATGGTAGCACAATGTGCTGGGACGCCCTGCCCATGCCACCTTCCAGGGTTTTTGTTTTGTCCATCCTGTTCCTACCTGGAATTTGGGAAGAAGAAAGTTGGCTGGTGTTTTAGGGTACGTGCAGGTGCTGTTAGGAAGCTTTCTAACACACACACAATCAGTAGACTTACCTTGTTTTCTTTCCTCTCAGCAATCTCATTATGTTTAATTTAAGGTTGGATAGAAGAGACTTAACCCTGAAACTCTTTTCACAATAGTTTTAGTGATGCAGAGTAAGTTACTGCTTTGTTTTGGTTAAAGAAACAAAAAGAGTGCTTTTTGGGGAAATTTTAAAATGCCTTTCCTAGATGCAAGATGAGCAGAATAGCAGGTAATTTTAGGGACTCCAGAGGTAATGGTAATCACTGCATAGATGCCTGCTATGCCTTGAACACCTGCTACATGTCAGGCATCACTTAGTCCTCATGCTCATTATCAGCCTCAGTTAATGGTTGAGGAACCTGAGGCTCAGAGGGTTTCTGTTACTTGCCCGAGATAACACACTGGCGGGTGTTAGAGTCTGCGTGCAAACCAGGTGTGTCTGAATTTCTAACCATTCTATCTTGTGCCGGTGATGCAGGTAGGGATGTGATGTTGACTTGGTCCCAGGGTAGTCCCCTATGGGCAGCATGAGTCACCAGAGAGGACAAAAACAAACTCAGTACAAAGGCAGCCAGGTTCCTTGGTGTTTATTTTAAGTAGGTTTGAACCACAGTGTGATGGGTTAGACCCACTTTGTTTGTGTAATTGAACCCTCAAACAAAGAATCTGAAATTGGCCAATCTTGGATCCAGGGTGACCCTACTGGCCCTTGTCAGTCGGGGTTATAATACTGACTAAAAAACTCAATGGGAATATAGAGCCAGGGCTGCAGGTTTATTGTGGGATGCATTGTCTCTTATCTGAGGGGCTTCTGTGGTATCCACTGGGGTCATCCCTCAGCTTGTGGGAGGAAGCAGCCTGATCCTAATCCCCTGTGGATCTGCAGCCTGCTCCATTCAGCATTGGTTTTGCAGTGTTAATAGATGGGGTAGATGGTCTTTGCCGTCTCCAGTAGCAGAGTGTCAGTCCCTGCTGGACACTGGCCACAACTTTAAATCCATGGACCCTGCTGGGGAGGGAGGGCCTTTATGATCCCCAGGTTTTTGATCTGGCATGAATTTTTAGACAGGAAAAGAATAATTGGGAAGGGCTTCTTCTCTGAAGAGCTACACTCTCTGGCCAAGGAAATCTGAGCTTGAATGCCTGTGCTTGCAGGTTTTGGGGTACTCTCTCTGCTCTCTATGTATACTGTGTGACATTGATGCCAAAGCCACAAACCCTCATCTCTTTCCATATCAGAAATATTCCCATGTTTAAAAATTGTCATTGTCATTGAACTCATCACAACCATTGAGAATTATTTATTCTATTCTGGGGTGGTTGGCTTGATAGACTGTTGAGAGTTGGGAGGAAAAGAGGTGACTAGAAGGTGCCAAAGTTATTTGTTGAGATTTCTTAAGAATCTGAAAGGCACTTTGAGAACTCTTTCTTGAGACCATTTTGTGTATTTAATCACAGTCTACTATCAAAGAAGCACACATACGCATATACTCTCTATACCACACACACACTCATTCACTTACACACACACATGTTTCTTCCATCTCCTTTATAGATGGATTGAAAGTTGCCCTTTGGGCTGGGTGTGGTGGCTAACACCTGTAATCCCAGCACTTTAGAAGGCCGAGTTGTGCGGACCGCTTGAAGCCAGGAGTTTGAGACCAACCTAGTCACTATGACAAAACACCATCTCTACTAAAAATATAAAAAATAAATTAGCCAGGCGTGGTAGAATGCGCCTGTAATCCCAGCTACTCGGAGGCTGAGGCAGGAGAATTGCTTGAACCCAATAGGCAGAGGTTGCCATGAGTCGAGATTGCACCACTGCACTCTAGCATGGGTGACAGAGTACAACTCTGTCTCAAAAAAAGAAAAAAAAGAAAGAAAGAAAGAAAGAAAGAAAGAAAGAAAGAAAGAAAGAAAGAAAGAAAGAAAGAAAGAAAGCTGTCCATGGGAAGAATGACAACTAAAACATGGCAGATGTAATACGTTAAGCTGCTGTTTCAATGTTTCAATATAGGATTGATCAGGCCCAAAGGGCAAACCATTATATGTACAACTTAAAAAAAAAACAGCAGAGCCACCAAGGTGGCTACGCCTGTAATCCCACCACTTTGGGGGGCGAAGGTGGGTGGATCACTTGAAGCCAGGAGTTTGAGACCAGCCTGGGCAACATGGTGAAACCCCCATCTCTACTAAAATTACAAAAATTAGTCGGGCATGATGGCACAGGCCTGTAGTCCCAACTACTCAAGAGGCTGAGGCAGGAGAATCACTTGAACCCAGGAGATGGAGGTTGCAGTGAGCCAAGATCACACAACTTCACTCCAGCCTGGGCAGCAGAATGAGGCTCTGTCTCAAAAACAAACAAAGAACAAAAAAACAAAACAAAACAAAAAACCAGCAGGAGTTGTGTACAGCCTGGCCCCTTCCACGATCCCAAGGTGGAGGGTGGGATCACCTGGGGTTGGAGGTGATGAGGCTTGGGGCTGAGGGTCAGAGTATCTGACTCTCATACATTTTTATTGATAATAAGAAGCCAGATGGTTACATTGTGGCTGGCCAGCTGAGCCAAATATTCCAAGTTCGATTGGTGGCATTACAAATATCCTGCTTTGTAAAATATTTGCCCTCTGAGTCTGTATGTCCAGGAGTGCCCCAGAGAAGGGAGAGAAACAGGACAGATGAGCTGTGGACTCTATCTATGAGAGGTTGGAGGGTTTCTGTGGAAGGTGGCCTGAGCCCAGGAAGAAACTGAGCTTTTGTCTACAAAGGTCAGCACCTTGACAGTTGAGGAGGGTTTCATTCCCCCTTATTCCGGTTGCAGGGATGCCTGCAAACCAGCTTGCACCCCAAGAAGTCTCAGAGTCCAGGGCGAGGCTTAGCCCCAAAGCTCCTCTCCTTCTAAGTTGACTGGATGCAATGGTACTGCAGAGCAGGAAACATGGGAAGTAATTATCTTTTTAGTAGGTCACTGGCCTCCTTTGGGAGAAGAGACCAGAGGGAGAGGGGAGAAGGTGAACAGCGCGGCCCCCCCAGAGGCTGCGCCTGCAGTAGCTGCCTTGGTGATTAATAGCCATGTCATATCCCACGAACGTTGCCTTAAGCAGCCGTGTTCAAAATTGAGTGGGAATGAAATAAAACAACTCAAAATAAATGTTTCCTCTCTTCCTTAGGAGTTGCTTGAATCTAGAAATAGCTTTTCACATCTATAATTTTAAATGGCATCATTCACAGCACTCTCTGAGCCCGGCTTCATTGTCACATGGATATCGTTGTACGCACATGCACCACTTTTTTATTTTAAAGATCACGAAAAATTTGAACTAAATGACTTAGTTTTTTGGGGGGAGGAAGTACTGAAATAAAAATTATATTTACAGAGAAAAATATAGCCTTTGTATGTGTTTTTAAAGAAAAATAGTAACCCAGTGGAGGAAAAGGATGGGAAGAATATTGTGTCCGTATAGATCATAAACTAGAACAATAAAAACGTCTGACAGGCGGTAACTGCTGGCCAGCTGCAGGGATTACAGTCCTGTGAGCTGCATTCAGGGCAGTGTGCCAGGATGCTGGCAACCAGAGTCCAGGCCTGGACTGTCATGGCCCTTGGTGAGGCCGATGGAGCCTCAGGGCATAAATAAGAGGGAGATCGCAGCATGCCAAGGCAGGGTCTCTCAGGGGGCGGGCCCTCTGGGAACCCCAGGTTTTGAGGCCTTTGGTCTCTGCTGCCTCTGCTGCTGCAGGCTGCCCGTGTGGGGGCTGATGGTGGCAGTCCCAGGGCTGACCTCTTGCTGCATCTTTGGGTGGGAGGAGCCTCAGTAGCCCTCAGTGTCATCCCCCCTTGGAGAAGCCAGAGAGCACATCTATTGAGCAAGAAGCCAGAGGGAACTCCCTGCTCAGTGCTTGGGGATTGTCAGGGTCTTGGGCCAGAGGCAGGGAAAGAAAGAGTTGGGTGGTACCTACCTTCTGCCCACCCACCTGTTTCCCTCTGGCCCCTGGCAGAAAAGCCTGTGGTGGAGTGGGCTGTTGGGCACAGGGGAGGCTCCTTCCTTTCATTTCCTCTTATCCTGGTCCTAACTGCCCCAGATCCCAGCCAGCACTCCAGCGCCTGAGAATTGAGTTTTGTTCAGAGCATCTAATGACAAGCAAACGTTCCGAGGAGAAGCAGGAGACGTTGAATGGAGGGGTTGGTGTGGAGCTGCTGGGAGCTGCTGGGAGCTGGCAGGACATTCATCTGCCCTCCTGCCTGTCTCTCCTAGGCACATATGTCAGGCCAGGCTGGGGCACCAGAAGGCTGAGCAGGCCTTCCCTCAGGTCCAGTGAAAGGTGCCATTTTAAAATGTAGGTTGTATTATTACTCAGCATGGTGAGGCTGGCGGATCAGAGAGGACAGCCATGGAAAGCACAGTTTGTTACTTATAGTTCCCAAAAGCAGGGGCACATGCGGAAACACTGGCATTGGTTAGGAGTCAGAGAGCTTAAAGGAAAATGTGGGCAAGAGCCTTTATTGTGGTTTCCACAGGAAGAAATGGGCAGGGCAGGTAAGCAGAATTAAGACTGGCTAGTAAGAATAATTTCAGAAGGCTCCAAGGCGTCCTGAGTTGTCCGGCACCTGGCCCTGGGGTGAAGAGGGTAGGCCCTGAGTGGAAGAGCCAGATAAAAGAAGCAGCAGGGATGACGTCCTGCACTGATTTGTTTACGTTTGAAAAATGCACTGAAAGGGAAGTCATTTGCTGTCTTTAGGAATTAGCTGGCCCTGGGAGCCCCTGTCCCTCCAAGGTCAGCAAAGTCCCAGATGTCAAAGCATGAGAGGCACATGGTTACCATAGGTACACATGGTGCCAGCTGGAAAGGGAAGGTGCTCGGCAATGCAGGAGGGGCAACATGGAACGCCCAGCATTCCGGGGAGAAGCCGCTTCCTGCTTTGGTTGGTTTGGTTCTGTTGTTCTTGAAGGAGTGTGCCAAGGAGAAGGGGAGAATCAGGGAAGTCTCAATTTGGGGAAAGGGCATTTGGCTGAGCCAGCAAAAATGAGTCCACTTAGACACTGACAGTGAGGGGTGCGGTCGGCGGTGGGCAGGTAGCCCTGTTTGGACAGAGGCCCAGGCTGGGGAAGAGCCTCTGAAGGGGCTTAGCGGGAGAAAAGGCTGGAACACTCAAGTCAGGCTGAAGCGGGCTCTTGAATACCAAGCTGAGGCCTTTGAATTTTTTTCCCTATAAGCTGGCCAGAGCCGTTTTGCTCCCTAGAAGTTCTTCCAGTAAATTCATAGATTCACACAGAATGTCTATGCTTGGCTGTATATCACAGTTATAGAACATAATTAACAAGTTAGGGTGCTGATGTCAGTTTATTCTGGATGGAAAAAAATGCAATTTGGCTAAAAACTCAGTGCCCCCTGGGCCAGCAGGCAATGTCAGGGAGTGGAAAGGGCTCTGGGGTCCTCAGGGGACCACCATTCCCTGCCTAGAGGATCGGGCTTCTGAGTTCCAGCAGATCGCATTATGGGAATAGGATCCAGAGGTGCCAAATCTTCCTATTTTCAAAGAAACTCTGGACATTCAGATTCTTGTGAACACTCCTGATTTTTGTGAAATTACCTGGGAACTCAGCAGTGGCTTAGGAGAACGTAACTCCTCTCTATCAGCACAGTGAAAGGCATGACGAGGCCTGCCATGTGGACCCCTGATGGCCTCTTTCTGCTCTTCACCTATCAGCCCAATTGAACCATGAGGGTCAAAGAGGAAATGGCATGACTATAAGGTGTACCTCCATTGAGAAACTGAGGCACAACAGATTGGGGTCGGATCTGGCATCCAGAGACCTTCCCTGAGGTCTCCAGTGGCCGCTCTGCTGTGATTCATTTGCATTTCCTCATTTGCAAAGCAAATTAATTCTTTCATTCATTAAATGGATATTGAGTGTATGGTGGCCAAGACAAAGAGTTCACCATAGAAACAGAAATTGTGATGGGATACTGTTTAAAATTGCATTATTATCATAGTTATTTTTCAGCCAAAAAAAAAAAAAACAACAACAACAATGAAGAAAACTAAAAGTTGTGATCAGTCACTGCTTTTGCTATCACTGTGTAAGTAAAATGTCCTTAAGTGAAGCTCTGGAGCATGGGGCTGTGCCCAAGGCTCTCTCTGCACATGCCACCTTGTCTGGGTTTGCTCCATGTCCCAGGCTCTGGGCTCAGTGGCTGGGACTCAGCCTTCTTGGCTTGGTGAATGCACAGTGTCTAGCATGAGGCTGGGAGTACAGCAGACACACAGACGTCCCCCAGTGAATTGCATGTGGACATTATCTGGTTTTGGTGGATAAGGCAATAGCCACCACAGCCATAGATAAAGCTACAGTATAATCACAGCATGTAAAAATGGAAGTTAAGCGGGAGGAACACAAGGAATTTGTAAAATGACTGTATTAATCAGCTTTGGCTGCTGTAACAAAATACCATAGACTGGGTGGCTTAAATAATAGAAGTTTATTTCTCACAGTTCTGGAGACTGCAAGCCCAAAATCAAGGCACTGACAGGTCTGGTGAGGTCTTCTTCCTGGCTGGCAGATGGCTGCAGGCCGCCGTCTCGCTGTGTCTTCATATGGTCTTTCTCAGTGCATGGGTGTGGGGAGGAGGGAACTTTCTCTTCCCTTTTTATATGACCACCAATCCTATCAGATTAGGACCCATGTGACCTAATTCAAGCTTAGTTGCCTCCTAAGAGCCCTATCTCGAAATAGTGACATTGGTGGTTAGAGCTTCAGTGTGTGAATTCTGGGGGGATACGATTCAGTCCTTATCAATGACCCAACATCATGATGACACCATTACCAGCTTTGTGATTTTTTGGTTGGTTTCACCTGATCCAGCAAAAACTGAGAGATTTCCCTGCAGACTGACAGCCCTTTTGTCTGGAGCCATGAGCCTGCTGTGGTTGGGTGTGAACTAGGATGGAGGGGCAGGCATGGAAGAAGGGCAGGGTGGGGTGGTGCTTTTGAAACAGTCATCGTGGGGTGCTTAGACTGTGCCTGGGGGAAGTCTGTGCTCTTAGAAAACAGGGCTGTGCTCATAGTGCGGCCTTCCTTGTGTATGCTTGTCATTTGTCCTCACCACCTCAATGACGGCTCTAGGCTATGAATTCCAGATGCCTTAAACACTAAAAAGATTATGGTGCCCTGGTTTTAATTACAAATAAACACAACATTTAAGTATAAAAGTATGTTTAAGAAAACTTCATCATATATAAGATTTTTTAAACAATTGTTCCTTCTCTTCTCTTTGAGTGGTTGATGGATGTCATCAGCCCACTGGCATGTCAAGCAAAGGTTTGCCTGCCATGTTTGATAACATAGCACCATGTATGCATGTGTGCGTGAGTGAAATGCTGTTCTTTCAGAAACCAACGTTAAACTAAGAGCTGTTCAAAGACAGGATACTGTCAAATGTAGGATGGAGAGCATCAGGCTGTGTGGGGCAGGGGGTGACCTCTACATAAAGCCTTGGCTCTTTGCAGTCTACAACTATGAGATTCTGGGAGATTTGTCCCTGGGCATTGCCTGTGGGGACAATCCCACACAACTTTATAAATTGCTCCAAGTAAAGCCTTGGTTCACCTGACAGAGCAGCCTCAGAGTGCAATGCAGATGCTGTCTGCAGGGCACAGGGATTTAAGGTGGGATGTGGAGAACACCTTTTCCACGTAGAATCGCAGGGGGGTTTAGGTGGGCTAAAAGTAATGACCTGCCTGTGAATCTGACAGGGGCACCTGGGTTAATGTCACCCTCCTTGTTGAGAATGTCCTTTTGAAATATGTTCTAGGGTATCTCTCCTGTCCTATTAATTATGTCACAAACTTAGTAAAGCTGAATAATTAATGATCATGGAGCACTTGGAACTATAAAATGTCATGTAAATGTTAAGGAGTAAAAATTACTCTGGTGTTAGATAGATGTGCTGCTTTAAAAATGTTCCACGCTGGGAAGGTTAACTTCTAGAAGAGCTGAAAAGCTTCCTGTTGGGCTTTCTTCAGAAACTTAGGATATCTTGTCCTAACCACATTTTAGGAAATTCAGATTTCTGCATTATGGAGTCTTTGGAAGCCGAATGGCTAGCCAGCACTTTTAGCTCTGGAAATGAAGTTGCCTCCTGGATTTGGGTAACAGTGGTGTCTGTTGATTCCCTCTAGCCAGAAGCAGTTTGGGCCCAAAGCCAAGGAAGAAGTGAAGATCATTGAGCACCAAATGCAGAGCCTGCGGCTGATGCCCCACCTGGCCACAGCCTTGGCCCTGACCTTCGCCAGCAGGTGAGCTAGCTCTCAGGGTTTGCTCTCTCAAGGTAAGTGTGACACCCTGTCATGAGTAAGAATTCAGAGGAGAAGCAGGCACAGGATGTCATTTTCTAACTGTGATCAGGAAGGAGTCTGTTGTTAAAATCAGATGCCCAGGTTAAAAGCATCCTTGGATGCTTAAACCTCTGTAGATGCTTTTAATCTGGGCATCCAATTTTAAAGGATACTAAAGTCCAAATCGTGATTTTCTCTGTATTCAGATGAACAGCGGCCATAGAGAATTTGAGAAGGCAGGAGCCAACATTTCTCCAGAGTTTTTAAAAGTAGCTGATTTGAACAGTTAAAAGTTATTTACCTTCTGTTAAAGGTTCTAATTTACAGTAAAGTTTTCAAAAATAGGTCCAGGTGTATGTATATATTTGGCAGGTGGAGGTGGGGAGTGAGGGCTTTGAATAAAATGTGTACTTTCACCTGGAAATTCACATTCTACCGTAGGCTTTCATTTCTGCCTCTCAGGTATTCCTCCCCAAGTGCTACGCCGTTGTCCAGCAGGTGTGTGTCATGTTATCATCATCCCTGCATTATAAAGAAAAGAAACTTAGGACTTATCTCAGATCACAGAGCCTAGAAGGAGTGGACTGGGAGTGGAACTCCAAACTTTGGGCTCTATTCTGTGTTCTTTCCTCCCTCCATAAGCAATTTTGCTTCTCAGTGTTAACTCCAATCATTCATTTCTGAATAATTTAAAATTAGCTTGTGTTTGAAATTTAACATGCCAATGGGGAAGCTAGTGCCAGTATTTATAAAAGGATGGTAATCAGAGAGCTCTTGCATATCTAGTGTGCTGCTGACGGGGTTGCTCAGCCACTGCTGGCATGGCTGGGAGGGGTTGGGTGGGTGCATTTGTGTTCTTATTGCAAGGCTGACAAGTGGAATGCCAGTGTTCCAAGGTGCAAGGACACTGAACCCTGCAGGCTGAGCTGCAGGTAACAACAGTAAGATCTATCCATGCCACCTAAAAGAATATTTAAAGCACTTGCATCCAACATCTCTTACCTAAAATGTTTCTGAATTATTTTTTTGAGGTTTAATTTGCCTACAGTGAAATACATAGATTTTAGTTTTTAGTGGAGTGAGTTTTAATGCACATATACTCTTCTTGTGTAACGAACACTGACACCAAATATACAACATTTCCATCATCCCCAAAAGTTTCCTCAGACCCCTCTGCGGTGGACCTCCACCTCTCCACCATAGCAGAGACAGTTTTCTGATTTCTATTTCCATAGCTTAGTTTTGCCTGTTCTTGAATTTGATGTAAATGGAGTCATGCCACATGTATTCTTTTATGTCCAGTTTATTTCATCCAACAGAAGGTCTTGATGTACCTCAGTGTCATAGACAGTTTGTTAATTTGTATTGCTGAATAGTAACATGAAATGACTAAAGTACAGTTAGTTTATCTGTCCTACTGATGGACATTTGAATTGTTTCCAGGCTTGTAGTTACTATGAAAAGGGTAAAGTAGGGCTGGGCGCGGTGGCTCATGCCTGTAATCCCAGCACTTTGGGAGGCTGAGATGGGCGAATCACTAGGTCAAGAGATCAAGACCATCCTGACCAACATGGTGAAACCCCATCTCTACTGAAAAATACCAAAATTAGCAGGGCATGGTGGCGTGCACCTGTAGTCCCAGCGACTCGGAAGGCTGAGGCAGGAGAATTGCTTGAACCCAGGAGGTGGAGATTGCAGTGAGCTGAGATTGCGCCACTGTACTCCAGCCTGGGTGACAGAGTGAGACTCTGTCTCAAAAAAAAAAAAAAAAAAAAAAAAGAAAGAAAAAAAAGAAAAGGGTAAAGTGAATACTCTTGTTCAAGTTTTTTATTTTTCTTGAAAAATTGTTACTCAATACCAAAATGAGGCAGAGATGTTAGAAGAAAACTGTTGAGCAATATCACTTATGAATATAGATGTAAAAATCCTTAACCAAATACTAGTAAACTTAATCCAGTTTTGTTAAACATAGCAAAAAACAATGTACTACACTATATTAATAGAATATATTTAAAAATGTGATCATCCCCATAGTTGCAGAAAAAGCATTAGACAAAATCAAGTACCTTTTCATGGTAAAAACACTTGACAAACTAGGAGTATAAGAAAACTTTCTTTACCTGATGAAAGTCATCTATGAAAAACCCACAGTTAACATCATATGTAATGTTGAAAGATTAAATGCTCTCTACCTAAAATTAGGATGTCTACTTTTTCCGTGTCTATTCAACAACATGTTGAGGTTCTAGCCCAGACAAGTAGGTGAGGAAAATAATAAAAGCATGTAAATTGGAGAGGAAGAAGTAAGCTATCCCTTTTTGCAGATGATGTGCCTTCATATATAGAAAATCTTACAGAATCCACTAAAAATTTATTAGAAATAACATGTTCAGCAAGACTGTAGGATGGATTGATAAATAAAAATCAATTGTATTTCTATAGACTAGCAATGAACAATCCAGAAATGAAATTAAGAAAATAACTATAACAGCATCAAAAAGAATAAAATACTTAAGGATATGTTTAACAAAGGAGTTAAAGAAGTGAATATGTGGAATATATATGTTCATGGATCAGAAGATGTAATGTTGTCAAGATGACAATACTCCTCAAATTAATCTGCAGATACAATGCAATCTCTATCAAAATCCCAGAAGCCTGTCTTTTTAGAAATTGACAAGCTGATCCTAAAATTTATGGAAATATAAAGGATCCGGTAGAGGCACAACAATCTTGAGAAAGAGTAACAAAGTTGGAAGACTCAGATTTCTCAGTTCAGTAACTTAATACAAAACTGTAATAATCAAGACAGTGTGGTACTGGAATTGAATAGATATATAGGTCAATGAAATTAAATCAAGAGTAGAAATAAATCCCTAAATTTGTGGCCAATTTATTTTTTACAAAGAAGCTAAGATAATTCAATGAAAGAATGGTCTTTTCAATAAATGGTGCTCGTGCAACTGGATATTGATGTGCAAAAAATGAAGTTGGACCCCTATGCAGCAGTTAAAATGGAGCACAGGCCTAAATTTAAGACATAAGACAATAAACCTCTAGAGGAAAACAGGAGCAAATCTTTGCAACTGTAGGTTAGGCAGTGATTTCTTAGATAGAATACCAAAAGCACAATTACAAAGAAAAAAAGTGTATACATTGGACTTCATAAGAAGTAAAATATTTTTTGTGCTTCAAAAGTCACCATCAAGAAAGTGAGAGATAATCCATAGAATAGGTGAAAATATTTTCCAATTATATTTGTTGTATATACATCTGGACTTGCATCTAGAACATATATGAATTCTTGCAATTCAACAATAAAATGGCAAATAATTCAATTGAAAAATGGGCAAAGATCCAAAGATATTTCTCCAGAGGAAGATGTACAAATAACCAATAAGCACTTGAAAAAGTACTAAAAGTCATTATTTGTCAAAGAAGTAAAAATCAAAATAACAATCAGATAAAACTTCACATCCACTAGGATGGCTATAATGAAAAAGATAATAACAAGTGTTGACAACTATGTAGTGAAATAGAAACCTCATACATTGCTAGTGGGTATGTAAAATGATATAGTCGCTTTGGAAAACAGTTTGGCAGTTCTCCAAAATATTAAACATGAAATTACCATATAACACATCAATTCTACTCCTAGGTATATATCCCAGAGAAATGAAAACATATATGCACACAAAAATGTGCACATGAATGTTCATAGTGACATTTTTTATAATAATGAAAATGTAGAGACAATCCAGATGTCCATGGATTGATAGATGGGTAAACAAAATATGACACATTCACGCAGTGGAATATTATTTGGCAATAAAAAAGAATGAAGTACTGATACATGTTATAACATGAATAAACCTTAAAAACATTATGCTAAGTGAAAGGAGCTAGTTACAAAAATCATGCAGTATAATTCTATTGATATAAAATTTCCAGAATAGTCAGATTGATAGAGATGGAAAGTAAATCAGTGGTTGCTAGGGGCTGAAGGGTAAAGGAGGTGTAATAGGCCAGTCTTGCATTGCTATAAAGAAACACCTGAGGCTGGGTAATTAACGAAGTAAACAGGTTTAATTGGCGCATGGTTCTCAGGCTATGCAAGCATGGCACAGGCATCTGCTCTGCTCCTGGGTAGGCCTCAGGGAGCTTTTATTCACGGCAGAAGGTGAAGTAGGAGCAGGCATGTCACATGGTGAAAGCAGGAGCAAGAGAGAGTAGGGGAGGTGCCACACACTTGAAACAATTAGATCCTGTGAGAACTCACTACAGTGAGGACAGCATAAAGCCAGGAGGAATCCACCCCCATGAGCCAAATACCTCCTGCCATGTCCCACCTCCAAAATCGGGGATTACAATATGAGATGTGGAAGGGACATCCAAACTGTATCAGAAGAAAATGAGGAGTAATTGCTAATAGGTGTAGGCTTTCTCTTTTGGGTGATGAAAATATTCTAAAATTATATGGTGATTGTTGCACAACTCCCTAAATATATTAGAAACCACTGAATTGTACACTTTAAAAGTACAAATGCTGTGATATGTAAAATATATCTAATAAAACTGTTGAGAAAGAGAAAAGAGAAAAAAAGAAATCAGATGGTGTGAGTCCTCTAAGTATTTTTTTTTCTTCTCAAAATTGTCTTGCTATTCTAGATTCTTTGCAAGTCTGTTTAGATTTATTTGTGATTGCATGGAATCTATAAAGCAATTTGGGCAGTATTGTGTCTTTTAGATTAATGAAGCTGATATATCTGTTCTAAGTAATGTTTTGTGATTTACAATGTAGAAATCTTGTACATTTTCCACTAAATGTAGTTAAAAGGCATTGATTTTTAATTTAATTCCCAATTTTTTGTTAATATTTTATGGAAATATAACTCATTATTGTGTATTAACCCATATTGTCACTAAATTTACTTATTAGTAATTTCTTTGTAGACCATTTAGAATTTTCTACATATACAATGTATCACATATGAGTAAAGAGAGTTTTACTTATGTTTTCCACTATTTATGATTTTTTTTTATTTTTATTTTGTTTTGGTTTTGCCTTATTAGACTGGACAAAACCTTCACCACAATATCAAGTAGCAATGGTGAGAGTGGACATCCTATATTGTTCTTGACTTCAGGTGAAAATATGTGCAGTATTTTGCCATTAACATGAATGTTCACTGCAGATTGTTATTGTCTTTCTTGTTTGTTTTAATTTTTAACTTTTGTGGGTATATATGAGGTGTTATATACTAGGTGTTATATTTAAGGGGTAGGTGAGATGTTTTAATACAGGCATGCAATTTGAAATAAGCACATCATAGAGAATGGAGTATCCATCCCCTCAAGCATTTATTCCTTGTGTTACAAACAATCCAATGACATTCTTTTAGTTATTTAAAAATGCTTAATTAAGTTATTACTGACTATAGTCACCCTGTTTTACTATTAAATAGTAGGTCTTATTCATTCTTTATAACTATATATATTTGTTGTTATTGCTGTTGATGCCCTTTATTAGACTGAGGAAATTCCCTTTAATTCCTAATTGGCTGAGTGTTTTGTTCATATATGTTCAATTTTGACACAATTTTTCTTTCTCTATTTAGATGGTCATATGATTTTTCTCCTTCATTCTATTAAATGAGTTACATTACTTTTCAAATTTTGAGCCATTTTGTATTCTTTAAAATCTTTGGTCATGTGCCATATATATATATATATATTTTTTTTTTTTTTAGATGGAGTTTTACTCTTGTCGCCGAGGTTAGAGTGCAATGGGGTAATCTTGGCTCACTGCAGCCTTCACCTCCCGGGTTCAAGCGATTCTCCCGCTTCAGTCTCCCAAGTAGCTGGGATTACAGGCGTGCGCCACCACGCCCAGATAATTTTTCGTAGTTTTAGTAGAGACTCGGTTTCACCATGTTGGTCAGGCTGGTCTGGAACTCCCGACCTCAGGTGATCCGCCCACCCCAGCCTCCCAGAGTGCTGGGATTGCAGGCGTCAGCCATGGTGCCCGGTCTTTTTCTTTTTCTTTTTTCTTTTCATTTTTTTTTTTTTTTTTTTTTTTTTGAGACTGAGTCTTGCTCTGTCGCCCAGGCGGATGGCAATGGCGCGATCTTGGCTCACTGCAACCTCTGCCTTCTGGGTTCAAACAGTTCTCCTGCCTTGGCCTCCCGAATAGCTGGGATTACAGGCGCCTGCCATCATGCCTGGCTAATTTATTTTTTTTTTTTTTTATTTTTTGTTTATATTTTTTAAGATGGAATTTCACTCTTGTTGCCCAGGCTGGAGTGGAATGGCACGATCTCGGCTCACTGCCACCTCCGCCTCCCAGGTTCAAGCGACTCTTCTGCCTCAGCCTCCCAAGTAGCTGGGATTACAGGCATGTGCCACCACGCCCGGCTAATTTTTTGTATTTTTAGTAGACATAGGTTTCTCCATGTTAGTTAAGCTGGTCTCGAACTCTCTACCTCGGGTGATCCACCCACCTCGGCCACCCAAAGTGCTGGGATTATAGGCGTGAGCCACTGTGCCCGGCTGCATTATATATTTTTTATGTTAATTGACAAATGGTTTTGATAAGGATTTTTGTGTGTATGTTCATATGGAATATTGATTTATGATTTTTTTACTTGAAATTTTCTTGGAAGTTTTTGATATCTTCCAAGAAAAGTGATATATTGTCTTCATAAAAGAAATAGGAAAGTTGTCTCTTCTCTATTTTTCTTAAGGAGTTTATGTAAGATTGCTCTTATTTCTTTCTTAAATGCCTGATAGTATTAGTTACTAAGATGGTATGGATATAGGTTTTTTGATATTTTTATTGGAAAGTTTTTAATGACTTTATTAATTTCTTTAACAAATATGAGTCTTTAGTCTTGCCAATTTCTTCTCTTGCCAATTTTTTCTCTTGTCAGTTTTGTTACCCTGTATTTTTTGAGGAATTTTTTTCTTTACTAATTTGTAAAATGTAAATATTAATAATTTTCCTTATTATAATATTAATGTCCATAAGATCTGTGTCAATGTCACTTCTTTTATTTGTAAAAGAAAACAAATTTTGGCTTCTTTTTTTTTCTCTGCCAATTTTGCTAGGTATTTATCAACCTAGTTAATCTTTTCAAATAACCTACTTTGCCTTAGATGCTTTTCCTAAAAATTTTTTTTAATACTTTAAGTTCTGAGTACATGTGCAGATCTTGCAGGATTATTGCACAGGTATACACATGCCATGGTGGTTTACTGCCTCCATCGCCCCGTCATCTACATCAGGCATTTCTCCTAGTGTTATGAAGATGGTCTTCAAAACCAAAGAGAAGGAAGACACAATGTACCAGAATCTTTGGGACACATTTAAAGCAGTGTCTAGAAGGAAATTTATAGCTTTTCTTAAATTTTTGTTCATTTTCTGTGTTATTAAGTCCTTGTCTATTCTTTTTTCACTTTTATTTGCTTGGATTCTATTTCTGGCTGCTGAAGTGGAAGCTTAAGTTATTGATCTTAAACATTTCATTCTTTCTAAAATAAAAATTTAATACTATGTATTTCATATATTGTAATTTCATAAGTCAAATATTTTTCTATTGTTTTTAATTCTTCTTTGACCTATGAGCTGTTTAGAAGTGTGTGGTTTAATTTTCCAGTAATAAATCATTTTCCAGATACTATTTTGTTACTGATTTCTAACTTAATTCTACTTTGGTCAGAAAACAAACCCTCTATTATTTCAATCTGTGGAAAATGGATACTTGTTTTATCTTCACGTGTGATCTATATTGGTAAATATTCCATGTATACTTAAGAGCACATAATAAACCCTTGTTGGATGTAAGTTCTACAAATATAAAGTAAATCAAGTGGTTAAAATGTTTTTGGAATATTCTATATGCTTACTGATTTTTTTGTATTTTTTATATCCTTACTGATTTTTTTGTTTGCTTACTATAACTGTGAGAAGAATGTTAACATTTCTAACAATGATTATGATCTTGTTTGTTGTTTTCTATTTTTGTTATTTTTCCTTTGTGTACTTTTAAACTTCATTACTTAGCATATACAGATTTTGGGTTGTTGTGTTTTCTAGAGGAATTTAGCTTCTCATATTTGTTAAATGTCTCTTTTCATTTCTGATAATTTCTCTCTTTTCTTGAAGTCTACATTCTTTGCTATTGATATAGACATACCAGTTTTCTTATGTCTCATCCTTTTATGGTGTATCTTTTAATTTTAATAAAATAAATTTTAATAAACAACATGTGATAAGATTTTGCTGTTTACTCAGTCTGATAATCTTTTAATTTGGAGTGTTTAGCTCATTTTAATTTACTATAAATTCTCATTTGGTTGGATTAGGTCTACCATTTTCCTACTTGTTTGGCATTTGTTCTGTATTTTCATAGTTTATTCATTTTTTCTTTTTGTTCCTTTTTAGGGATTATTGAGTATTTTCAGAATTCTATTTTATCATCTCTCTTGGCTTTTGTATTTTGTTTTTTTAAGATATAGCATCTTGCTACATTGCCCAGGCTGATCTCAAAATTCTGGCCTTAAAGTTTCTGTTGCCTTAGCCTCCTAAGTAGCTGGGATTGTAGATGTGGGCCACCACACCCAGCTAACTTGCCTTTTACTTGTACTTCTCTGCTTTTTCTTTTTCGTAGTGAATACTCTAAGTATTATAATATGCATATTGTCATTATCCACCTTTAACTGATATTTTACCACTTTATATACATTGCAAACTTATAAGAATAGAATTTCATTCGTTGCTTTCCATTCTTTGTGCTACTATTGTCATATATTTTTCTTCTACATATATTAAAAACCACATAGTACATTGTTACTGTTTTTATTTTAAGCAGTCATCTTTGCTTTAACATCTTATTTTGAAATACTTTTAGTCTTACAGAATAATTGCAAAGAATACAGAAGGGTTCCATATATTCTTCACTCAGCTTCTCTGATGTTATCATTTTACAGAATCATGGTACAATTATCAAAACAAGGAAATTAACATTTATACAATATATTAACCCAATTACAGTGTTGATTTGGATTTCCCCAGTTTTTCCACTAATGTTACTTTTCCATTCCAGGATCCAGTACAGAATACAACTTTACATTTAGTTGTTAGGTGTCCTTAGTCTCCTCTAATCTGGAAAAAAATCTTAGTCTTTTATTGTTTTTCATTGTCTTAACACAATCTTTTTTTAATTTAAAATTTTTGAGGTACACAATAGGTATATATATATATATACATATATATATATATATATATTTACAGGTTACATGAGATATTTTGATACAGGCATGCAATGTTCAGTAATCACATTAGGATAATAAGGCATCCATCATCTCAAGCATTTATCCTTTATGTTGTAAACAATTCAGTTGTACTCTTAGTTATTTTTAAATGAACAATTAAATTTTTTTTTACTGTAGCCACCCTGTTGTGCTAGCAAATACTAGGTCATATTTATTTATTTATTTATTTATTTATTTATTTTTGCCTTACCCCTTTGAAGTGTACTGGCAAGGTATTTTGTTTGGACCTATGTGGTGTTTTCTCATCAATCAAACTGAGATTATGAATATTTGGTAGGAAAAACACAAAAATGATGTGCCCTTCTTATCACTTCATATTCTGGATACATGATGTCAGAGTGTCTTATTACTGGTGTTAAGCTTGATCACTTGGTTAAGGCAGTGTCAGCTAGCTTTATTCATTGAAAAGTTACTATTTCCCTGTTTCCATTCTCTATTTTTTAAAAAATAAGTCACTAAATCTAGCCCAAACTAAAAAAGAATTAAGCTCCATATCCCAAAGAGAGGAGTGTCAAAATATTTGTGGCAACAAATTAAAACCACTCTGGTAATTAATAATATTTTGGGGGAAATATTTTGGTGTTGTACAAGGATTCTATTTCTCCTTAAAATCATACCCAATAATTTAAGCATCCATCAATGGATCTTACCTAACCAATTATTATCAGTACTTTAATGATAATTTTCTGTTTCTCAACAGCAGACACACACACACACACACACACACACACACACACACACACACACACACACACGGGAAGAGAGGAGAGAGAGAGAGAGAGAGAGATTTTTCTGTAATAAAGAGTTACCTCTTTTCTCTATTCATTTATTTAATCAGTCAGTTTGGATTCATGGATATTTCTCTCACTCTTTGAATCACAATTCATCGCTATAATTGCTTACTTAGTCTATTTAACTTTTACAGCTTTGGCCATTGGGAGCCCTGCTCAGTTATCTCCTATATCCTTTTGAAATGAGCACTTTGTTTTAAGTATTTCCTTGCTGTGTAACCACAGAAGGTGCTTCAGGGTCATGTATTTTTCCTACCCCACTCCTAGAATTCCTGCTTCCTTTTATTGGAAATAATATTTAGAAATCAAAATCTGGGTGCTAGCTGCTATTGGGGTATCACTCTTCTAATCCTCTGAGAGGACCTAGCTAGAAAATGTATGTATCTATGAGGATATATAGTAAAATTTAAAAAATGAATTCATAGTAACACTCATACCTCAAGACTTATCCTAGCAGTTTCCCCTATTGCTTATTTATAACTTCTTTCTCTGACTGTAAGAAACTTAGTATTTACAATATATTTTCTTGTTTAATCATAGCATGCATGTAAGTTCGTTTCAGAATTACTAATCTGTACCATGGTGAGAAAAAAGTTACCAACTAGATTTTAGTGTTCGTCTATAGTTCTTGTTTCTTCAGGCTTAAAATGTCTACTCAAACTACTGTTTTCCTAAATATTTTAGATTAGACCCTTTCTTCTCTACTTGGGTGTGATCATGTCAAACATTTGTAATATAGTTAGCTTCATTTGTTACGATCTCCATTCCATCTTGTGTTTCCCTGACATTGGGGTAGTTACTTTAAAATTTGTATAC
>PVKP010038062.1:0-21176 GCA_004027715.1 Plecturocebus donacophilus
ATTTTTTAATGAATGCCATTCTAACTGGCGTGAGATGGTATCTCAATGTAGTTTTGATTTGCATTTCTCTAATGACCAGTGATGATGAGCATTTTTTCATATGTTTATTGGCCTCATGTATGTCTTCTTTTGTAAAGTGTCTGTTCATATCCTTTGCCCACTTTTGAATGGGCTTGTTTGTTTTTTTCTTATAAATCTGCTTTAATTCTTTGTAAATTCTGGATATCAGCCCTTTGTCAGATGGGTAGACTGCAAAAATTTTTTCCCATTCTATTGGTTGACCAAAACGCCAAAAGCATTGGCAACAAAAGCCAAAATAGACAAATGGGACCTAATCAAACTCCACAGCTTTTGCACGGCAAAATCAGTTTTATCAGAAAGAATAAGTTCAGCTGCATAAAACAGAAATAAAAAATAAAAGTTGCTAAAACATGATAGTAGTTTTTTTTGTTTTTGTTTTTGTTTTTAACGTAAAGAAGCTAAGCTTGAAACTGAGGCTTAAAATGACAGTGCCACAGTGTCTTCAGAAATCCAGGCTCCTACCTTTCTGCTGTCTTCCTCCATTCATGATCCTGTTTTCAAGGTCTCTCCATTATCTAAAAGCTGCTAGTGCTCCAGCCATTACACTGGCATACAGGTCTTCAGAGGGAGAAACAGGAAAATGACAAAAGAGTATACTAGCTAGCTTTCTTTCAGCAGACTCCATGGTCTTTTCTTCTTCTTCTTACTATTATTATTATTATTTGATTAATACATATTAACTGATTAACAGATTAATCTATACTTAATACAGACTGAAATCTGAACCATACTTCCTGCCAAAATTCTATCCTATGTTGTCTATAATAATTTTCTGTATTAAATATTATTTTAACTGTTTGAATATCTAAACTTATTCCTTCTTATTCTTCATATACTTATTGACATTACTCTCCTAAGTATACATTTTCTCTTTTCTTGATAAATTCAAGGAAGCTTTGTATCCCAAATTCTTTGGCACCAATTACAACTTGAAACTTTCTCTGTGTTGTATGAAAGGAGAAAAGGTCAGAGGCTCCTTGACATGGGTGAAGGAGCCCCTCAGGCATGACATGACACAAATGGTTAAGGCACTGACACCTATTTTGTGGCATCTAACTATCATTTTTTTCAGACAAAACAGACTTGAAACCAACGAAGATCAAAAAAGACAAAGAAGGGCATTACATAATGGTAAGGGATTCAACAGCAAGACCTAACTATCATAAATATATATGCACCCAACACAGAAGTGCCCAGATTCCTAAAGCAAGTTCTTAGAGATCCGCAAAGAGGCTTAGACTCCCACGCAATAACACTGGGAGACTTCAACACTCCACTGACAGTATTAGACAGATCATTGTGGCAGAAAATTAACAGAGATATTTAGGACCTGAACTCAACATTGGACCAAATGGATCTCACAGGCTTCTACGGAACTGTCCACCCAAAAACAACGGAATATAAATTCTTCCCATTACTACATGGCCCATATGCTAAAATTGAACACACAATCAGACATAAAACAAACCTCAGCAAATCCAAAAGAACAGAAATCATGCTAAACATACTCTTGAACCACAGAACAATAAAAATAGAAATCAAGACTTTAAAAATTGCTTAAAACCAGCCCAATAAATGGAAATTATTCTGGGTCTGGCTAGACCCAGAAGAAAAATAACTATCACTGCAGCTCAGCTCTCAGGAAGCCACATCCATAGGAAAAGGGAGAGACTACTACATCAAGGGAACATGCTGTGGGACAAAAGAATCTGAACAACAGCCTTCAGGCCTATACCTTCTTTCTGATAGAACCTACCCAAATGAGAAGGAACCAGAAAATCAACTCTGGTAATATGACAAAACAAGGCTCTTTAACACCCCCCAAAAAAATCACACTAGCTCACCGGCAGTGAATCCAAACCAGGAGGAAATAACTGATTTTTCTAAAAAAGAATTCAGGAGGTTAGTTATTAAGCTAATAAGGAAAGCACCAGAGAAAGGAAAAGCCCAGTGCAAGGAAATACAAAAATATGATACAAAAAGCAAAGGGAGAAATATTCAAAGAAATAGATAGTATAAAGAAAAAAAATCAAAATTTCAGGAAACATTAGACACACTTATAGAAATGCAAAATGCTCTGGAATGTCTCAGCAATAGAATTGAATAAGTAGAAGAAAGAAATTCAGAGCTAAAAGACAAGGTCATTGGAATAACCCAATCCAACAAAGACAAACAAAAAAGAATAAGGAAATATGAACAAACCTTCAAGAAGTATGGGAATATGTTAAATGACCAAAACTAAGAATAATTGGTGTTCCTGAGAAAGAAAGAAGTCAAAAAGTTTGGAAGACATGTTTGGGAGAATAATCAAGGAAAACTTCCCTAGTCTTCTAGAGACCTAGAAATCCAAATATAAGAAGCACAAAGAACACCTGGAAAACTCCTTGCAAAAACATTATCGCCTAACCACATTGTTATCAGGTTATCTAAAGTTAAGATGAAGGAAAGAATCTTAAGAGCACTGAGACAAAAGTACCATGTAACCTATAAAGGAAAACCTATCAGATTAACAGCAGATCTCGCAGCAGAAACCTTACAGCCTAGAAGGGATTAGAGCCCTATCTTCAGCCTCCCCAAACAAAACAATTATCAGACAAGAATTTTGTATCCAGTGAAACTAAGCATTATACATGAAGAAAAGGTACAGTATTTTTCCGACAAACAAATGATCAGAGAATTCGCCATCACCAAGCCACCACTACAAGAACTGCTAAAAGGAGCTCTAAATCTTGAAACAAATCTTGGAAACACATAAAAAAGAAACCTCTTTAAAGCATAAATCACACAGGACCTATAAAACAAAAATACAAGTTAAAAAGTAAAAACAAACAAAAAAAGGTACACAGGCAACAAATAGCATGATGAATGGAATAGTACCTCACATCTCAATACTAACATCGAATGTAAATGGCCTTAATTCTCCACCTAAAAGACACAGAACTCCAGAGATAAGAACTCACCAAACAACTATCTGCTACCTTCAGGAGACTCACCTAACGCTTAAGGACTCACATAAAGTTAAAGTAAGGGGTGAAAAAAGGCATTTCATGGAAATGGACACCAAAAGCAAGCAGCAGTAGCTATTATTATATCAGACAAAATGAAATTTAAAGCAGCAATGGTTAAAAGAGACAAAAGGGACAGTAATAATCATGGTAAAAGGTCTTGTACAACAGAAAAATATCACAATGCTAAACATATATGCACCTAACACTGGAGCTGCCGATTTTATAAGGCAATTACTAATAGACCTAAGAAATTAGATAGCAACACAATAACAGTGAGGAATTTCAATAATCCACTGACAGCACTAGACAGGTCATCAAGACAGAAAGTTAACAAAGAAAAAATGGATATAAACTATACCCTGGAACAAGCGGACTTAACAGATATATAACTGCAAATATACATTCTATTCAACAGCACATGGAACTTTATCCAAGATAGACCACATGATGGGCCACAAAATGAGCCTCAATAATTTTAAGAAAACTGAAATTCTATGAAGCACTGTCTCAGACCACAGTGTAATAAAACTGGAAATAAACTCCAAAAGCAACCTCCAAAACCATGCAAATACCTGGAAATCAAATAACCTGCTCCTTAATGATCATTGGGTTAAAAATGAAATCAAGGTGAAAATTTAAATGTTCTTCAAATTGAATGAAAGAGTGATAAAACTTATCAAAACTTCTGGGACACAGCCAAGGCAGTGCTAAGAAGAAAGTTCATAGCCCTAAATGTCTACATCAAAAAGTCTGAAAGAGCACAAACAAACAATCTAAGGTCACACCTCAAGGAACCGGAAAAACAGGAATAAACCAAACCCAACTCCAGCAGAAGAATGGAAGTAACCAAGATCAGAGCAGAACAAAATGAAATTGAAACAAACAAAAAAATATGAAAGATAAATAAAATGAGAAGCTGGTCTTTGAAAAGATAAATAAAATTGATAGATCATTAACAGGAAAAGAACAGAGAAAATCTAAAGGTCAATAAGAAATGAAATAGGAGATACTACAACTGACACTACAGAAATAAAAAAGATCATTAAAGGCTACTGTGAACACTTGTAGGTTCATAAACTAGAAAACCTAGGAGAGATGGATAAATTCTTGGAAAGATACAAACCTTCTAGTTTAACTCAGGAAGAATTAGATACCCTGAGTAGACCAATATCAAGGAAAGAGATTGAAATGGTAATTAAAGAATTACCACCAACAACAAAATTGTCCACGACCAGATGGATTCACAGCTGAACTCTACCAGACATTCAAAGAAGAATTGCTACCAATCCTATTGACACTATTCCAGAAGACAGAGAACCCATCACCTGAGCAGTATATACTGCACTCTCTTTGTAGTCTTATCCCTCATCTCCTTCCCACCCTTTCCCCTGAGCTCCTAAAGTCCATTGTGCCATTCTTATGCCTTTGCATCCTCATAGCTTAGCTCTGACTTATGAGTGAGAACGTAGGATATTTGGTTTTCCATTCCTGAGTTACTTCGCTTAGAATAATAGACTCCAATCTCATCCAGGTCACTGTGATGTGATTAATTCATTCCTTTTTATGGTTGAGTAGTATTCCATCACATATACATATCTCACAGTTTCTTTATACATTCATTAATTGATGAGCATTTGTGTTGGCTCCACATTATTGCAATTGTGAATTGTGCTCCTACAAGCATACGTGTACAAGTATTTTTTTCTGTATAATTTTGTATCTGGAAACTTTGCTGAATTCTTTTATCAGTTATAGGAACTTTCTGGAAAAGTCTTTAGGGTTTTCTAAGTTCTAGATATTAGTCAGATTTATACATCTTTGTCAGATGTATAGATTGTGAAGACTTTTTCCCACTCTGTGGGCTGTCTGTTTACTCTGCTGACGGTTCCTTTTGCTTTGCAAAAGCTCTTTAATTCAATTAATTTAAGTCCCAGAAATGTATCTTTGTTTTTATTCCATTTGCTTTTGGTTTCTCAGTCATAAAATCTTTGCCTAAGCCAATGTCAGAAGCGTTTTTATAGTTTCAAGTCTTAGATTTAAGTCCTTAATCCATTTTGAGTTGATTTTTGTATAAGGGGAGAGATGAGAATCCAGTTTTATTCTCCTACATGTGGCTAGCCAATGATCCCGCACCGTTTGTTGAAAAGGGCATCCTTTCCCCACTTTATTTAAGAAAAATATTCTGCATGCCCCCCAGGATTTAAGATATGGCACCTATTTTTTTAAAAAATAATAATAATATGAGAAAAAAATATGACATGTAAAACAATAAAGTAACTTTTTTTTTTCTTTGAGACGGAGTCTCGCTCTGTAGCCCAAGCTGAAGTGCAGTGGCATGATCTCGGCTCACTGCAGCTCCACCTCCCGGGTCCCAGTTCAGGCGATTCTCTTGCCTCAGCCTCTTGAGTAGCTGGGATGACAGGCATGCACCACCATGCCCAGCTAATATTTGTATTTTTAGTAGAGACAGGGTTGCAGGCTGGTCTTGAACTGCTGACATCGTGATCTGCCTGCCTCGGCCCCCCCAAAGTCCTGAGATTACAGATATGAGCCACCATGGCCAGCCACAAGAAAGTAAATTTTGAAAGGAGTAGTTATTGGAAAGAAACATAAAAGGTGTTTCTGAAAGATTAAAAAGCAGCCTATATCAAAAAGAAAACCAAATATCACAAGTTCTTACTTATAAGTGGGAGCTAAATGATGACACACATGGACACAACAAGACGAAGAACACACAATGGGGCCTCCTTGAAGGTTGAGGGTGGGAGGGGGGAGAGGAGCAGAAAAAATAACTATTGAGTACTCTGACAAAATAATCTGTACAGCAAACCCGCATGATGCGAGTACCTATATAACAAACCTGCACGTCTGCCCCTGAACCTAAAATAAAAGTTTTTTTTTAAATATATACTTTTTCTAAGATGATACTATGCCCTCCTGCTTCTCCTCTCTCTTTCTGATATCCTCTCTTGAGGTTTTAATTTACTATCTTACCATCTCATATTACATCCCCTAAAGCTCAATACTTGGTCTTTAATGTAATCCTACATATTATATTCATGACTCAGTGTTTTATTATAACTGAAAAAGTTAGCTTATATTTCACATTTGTTGATGACCTAAAAGTAGATGTCTGTTGCTAAAGGTTGGGGGTGAATCATTAAAATTCAGATTAAATCATTTAACGTATCAGAACATAATTCTGTTTGTTGTATTAACAGCCTATATCAAAACTAAAAATGACAGGGCATCTAGTGTTTAAGTATATTGATTGGATTTACCTTGCATTCGTTCATGTGAGGAGTAGATTACAATTTATCATAAGAATTTGGTTTCTGTTTGATATTAGCCACAAAGGCAAAATACAATGGTTTATTGTATAGTTTATGTGCAAGACAATTTCCAGAAGGTCATGAACATTTTAACTTAAAATATAACATGCTTTTTTTTGATACATATGCTATAATTGTACATGTTTATGGAGTACAGTGTGATAGATAGATCCATACACATATACAGTGTGTAATGATCAAATCAAGGTAATTAGCATATCCATAACCTTAAAGCATTATCATTTCTTTGTGTTGGGAAGATTCAAAACTGTTTCTTTAACCATTTGAAACTATATCACAAATGTTAACTATCATCAGTCAAGAACAGAAAGCACACAGCACCTGGCATGTCACTAGTTGAGAAAATGCACTGGTTCTCAGCAAAACAGTTCTGAAGTTCTTCCTCAGGGCGGAGCCTCCTTCTGTTGCCGGCTCCATAGTGATATAACTGTATACAAGCCACCATACAACATGTGTGGCAACCAGGTTACTTATATCTGGTTTTATCTATTTTCAGATAAAAATCATCTTCAAAATTTACTAGCTGTTTAACCTTGAACAATTCACTTAATTTCTCTGTATTGGTAATAGTAATAATAGTATATGCTTTGTAGATCCAATTTTCTGCATATGGGTAGACAGTTATTCCAGAAATATTTACTGAATAAGGGGTTCTTTCCCCATTGATAGTTTTTGTTGGCTTTGTGGAAGATCAGACAGTTGTAGATGTGTAGGCTTTTTTCTGGGCTATCTACTCAGTTCCATTGGTCTATGGTGTCTGTTCTTATACCCGTACCATGCTGTTTTGGTTACTGTAGCCTTGTAGGATAGTTTGACATCAGATAACATCATGCCTACAGCTTTTCTCTTTTTCTTAGGATTGTCATGGTTATTTGAGCTCCATATGAATTTTAAATAGTTTTTTCTGGTTCTTTGAAGAATGTCATTGGTAGATTGATAGGAGTAGCATTGGATATATAAGTTACTTTGAGCAGTATGGCCAGTTTAATAATTGATTCTTTCTACCCATGAGCATGAAATGTTTTTTCATTTGTTTGCATCATCCCCAATTTCTTTGAGCACTGATTTGTAGTTCTACTTGGAGAGATCTTTCACCTCCCTCATTAGCTGTACTCCTAGGTATTTTATCCTTTATGGCAATTGTGAATGGGACCGCCTTTCTGATTTGGCTCTCAGCTTGGCTGCTGCTGTTGTACAGGAATGCTAGTGATTTTTACACATTGATTTTGTATCCTGAGACTTTTCTGAAGTTGTTTATCAGCTTAAGAAGTTTTTGGGCTTAGACTATGGGGTTTTCTAGATAAAGAATCATGTCATCTGCATACAGGGCTAGTTTGACTTCCTCCCTTCCTAACTGATGCCTTCTGTCTCTCTCTTTTGCCTAATTGCTCTGTCTAGGACTTCTAATGCTATGTTGAGTAGGAGTGGTAAGAGAAGGCATCCTTGTCTTGTGCTGGTTTTCAAAGAGAATGCTTCGAGCTTTTGTGCATTTGGTATGATGTTGGCTGTGGGTTTGTCATAGGTGGCTCTTATTATTTTGAGGTATGTTATTTCAGTATCTAGTTTATTGAGAGTTTCTAACATGAAAGGATATTGAATTTTATCAAAAGCCTTTTCTTCAACTACTGAGAGACAATCATGTGAATTTTTCTTTAGTTCTGTTTATGTGATGAATCATATTTATTGATTTGTGTATGTTGTACCAACCTTGTATCGCTAGAATGAAGCCTACTTGATCATGGTGAATAAACTTTTATATGTGCTTCTGGATTCAGCTTGCCAGTACTTTATTGAGGATTTTTGCCCTTTATAGACTTGGTGAGTATTAAATGAATGAATCATATATATAAAATATTCAGAAAAGTGCCTAGCACATAATTACCACTATGTACCTATGAACTCCTACTACTATAATTTGTTTACATACATACCTATACATATACACTAATTTGCATGCACACCTATACATATTGCACATATTACGTGCACACCTTTACATAATATAATTATGTTGTAATTCTGTATTACAGAATTACAACATAATTATATTACAAGAACAGAATTATATTACACACTTTTACGTATCCCAGTTTTTCACTCTATAAGTGAGTAAGACCTTCTAGAAATCCCTCCAAGTCAAATAACTCTGTCACTCTTTTTAATGACTGTATACTGTGTCATAGTCTTTCTTTAAACCAACACATAAAGAGATTAATTCCATTCCAGCTATTTTAAAGTCATGGGCAGTAGCATGCTCTGCCAAGGTACTTCCTAGCCTATAATGAGAAGACAGACTTCCCGGGATCAGCCTACAGATGTGTTCCACTGGCATCATTTTCTATATTGCCACCCTAAATTTCCATTGGTCAGCTTTTCCAGTCCCTGGGATAACTGTTCCTGCTGTATGTCACTTCATAATAGCTGATGAGTCTTTGGTCCACATTCCTAGTCTTTCTCTCCATACTTCTTTCTAATCCACAAACTATTCATCAGTGAGCTATCTTGACCTACTTGAACCCCTGAGCAGTAACTATTAATCAAAGCATATCAGAAAACACTAGTGAAATAATCGTAATAGAGAATAAATGAAAAAGAAAGATAATGTGAAAAATAGCAATAAGGGTTAACATAGGCTAAGAGTTTAACATTGCCAAACACTGTGCAAAGTTGTAGCAGACACTGTTGGTGTTCCACTTTAATCCTGTCATATCACTAATCCCTACCCTCTGTCCCTACTCCAACAGTCCACATCTATGACTCTCTATGGAGGACTGCCCTTGACCACCTGGAACTGTTTTGTCTCTGTAAAAAGAACCAAAAGTACTTGGGAGTTTTTATTTCCTTAAGGCAAAAGCTAATGACTGGCTGGTGCAGTCCTGAAACCCCATCAGGACTATTCTAGGGTGCTATTTAGGGTCATGCAGAAAGTATCCTCAGTGGGACTTTACAAGAAATCACACCTTTGCTTGACTTCATCTCTCACTCCTTTGTTGGTTTCTCCCAAGATGACTTCAACAATCACTTCCACGCAAATTTTCATTCGAGGACCTGTCTCTGAGCAATCAAATGTAAGAATGAAGCACTTTGCAATGCTCTATCTCTTTTAATCTTCACATCACCCCCAAGAGGGAAGTTAAGCAATTTACCTCACAGCCAAAGAAGTGCAGAGTTGGATTAAAAATTCAGAATGTTTGCATTTAAAGCTCATGCTCTTAACTGCTTTTGGTTTTCATTTCGGGACACCTTGGCACCATCACAGCTCACAAGTATCTGGGGCCACAGCCCCGCACCACCAGACCCAGCTAATTTTCTTTGTTTGTTTGTAGAAACAAGGTTTCCTTACATTGCCCAGGCTGGTCTTGAATGCCTGGACTCAAGTGATCCTCCTGACTTGGCCTCCCCAAGTGCTGGGATTATAGACATGAGCCACCATCTCTGGTTCTTAACTGTTAACTTCACAAAAGCTCGACTCTAAAGGCAGAGACAACAACAAGAGAAGTACTAACAAGGACACAAAAATTAAGGGAAAAAGGAGAGGGAGTGTGCGTAGCATCCTACTTCCTCCGTACCCCCAGCACTCTCTCACCAGCAGCCTCCACTGTTTGTGACTCCGCACTGCATTGCGTGCTCTTTAAGAGTCAACTTCACTCTTCTTTCTTCTCAAAGGAGAGCAGGCAGCGTATTTGCATTTCCCCCCAGTTTTTACCTAAATAATTCCACCAGGCTGAGGCTCCTGCGAGTATCCTATCATCATTAAAGATCTTCCAGTAAATGAGAAACAAAGAAAAAAAAAAGGTCTTCCACTAAATGAAACTGCTTCACTCAGCCAAAAGATCTACATCCCAAATTGGAAATCAAGTACTTGAAAATCCTGACTGGGTTAAAATTTTCTATCATGTACTCAAATTAAAATTTAAAGTCAGAGAATAATCTAAAAACAAACTATGTCCATGTTTCATTAATTTTCCATTTTGTTGAAAAATATTCTGAAATCATAAAATTGTGAGAGATTTTATTCAACATCTCTGTATTAGAAGTTTATTTAATGGGCTGCAAGTGAAATGCCTTGGACAAAGAAATTATTTTCTCTGAAAAAATTTGGCTTAATAACATTTGCTCACATTTTTAGGATTTTTTTTTCTTTTACATGGAATCTCACTCTGTCACCCAGGTTGAAGTGCAGTGGCACGATCTCATCTCACTGCAGCCTACACCTTCTGGGTCCCAGGATTCTCCTGCCTCAGCCTCCTAAGTAGCTGGGATTACAGGCATCCACCATCATGCCTGACTAATTTTTCTATTTTTGTGGAGATGGGTTTTCACCATGTTGGTCAGGCTGGTCCTGAACTCCTGACCTCAAGTGATCCACCCACCTCGGCCTCTCAAAGTGCTAGGATTACAGATGTAAGCCACCATACCAGGCTTATTTTTAGGATTTTTTAATGTGTCCTGAGGTCTTCAGTCTATCACATATCCCAAATAATATATTTATACTTTGATAAGTTTTGCACAAGAATAATTTTCTAAAAGGATACAATTGTGCATTCAGTGTGCTAAAATTAAGTTTTTGGTCTTTTACTATAACTTCTTAATATAGGAAATTAAGCAAATAAAGATAAAATATTGTAAATGGCACTATGGAATATAATTGTGTTCATTTGAAAGATTAACAACTTTGCTTTCTTCCTCTGAGCCACCTGAGACTCCATGACTGCTTTAGGATTTATCTTTTTTAAAAAGTTATCATGGGCCAGGCGCAGTGGCTCACACCTCTAATCCCAGCACTTTGGGAGGCCGAAGCAGGTGGATCACGAGGTCAAGAGATCGAGACCATCCTGGTCAACAGGATGAAACCCCGTCTCTACTAATAAAAATACAAAAATTAGCTGGGCATGGTGGCGCACGCCTGTAGTCCCAGCTACTTGGGAGGCTGAGGCAGGAGAATTGCTTGAACCCAGGAGGCAGAGGTTGCGGTGAGCCGAGATCTCGCCATTGCACTCCAGCCTGGGTAACAAGAGCAAAACTCCGTCTCAAAAAAAAAAAAAAAGAAAGTTATCTAGTTATTGACTATGTTACATAATATAATTAAGATTTAATTTTTAATAAATGAATAAATGAATTAGAAAAAGATAACTTTTATAACACTCCAAAAAGATATCACAGACTGGAGTTAAAATCTGTGATGTTTCTGACCAGCATTTCAGCAAAAAATCTATAAGATGGTAAATTTTTTTTTTTTTTTGAGACAGAGTTTCGCTCTTGTTACCCAGGCCTGAGTTCAATGGCACTATCTCAGCTCACCGCAACCTCTGCGCTCCTGTTAAATTATAAAATATAAAATAAGAGCTAGAGTGAACTTTGGAGCACAACAATCTGTAGTTTAGTTGATTTCATACATTAAATCATGAAGCACAAACAACTTAAATGTTTTGTTTGGGGATTCAGGACAGCCGGAGTTCTCAATAGCAATCCTGTTTACTATCCATTAGGCGATTTTCGCACACAAGTTCATTCATTTGACTGAGATACTCATTTCATCTATGAAAACCTCCATGCACACAAACTAGAGAATTTAGAAGAGATGAATAAATTTCTAGAATCTACACCCTCCCAAGACTGAACCAAAAAGAAACTGATTCCCTGAACAGACCAATAATGACCTCCAAAATTGAATCAAAATAAATAGTCTACTAACCAAAAACATCTCAGCACCAGATAGATCCCCAGCCAAATTCTACCAGATATACAATGAGGAGCGAATACCATTCCTGCTGAAACTATACCAAAAAAAATGAAGAGGAGAGACTCCTCCCCAACTCATTCTGTGAGGCCAGCATCATCCTGATACCAAAACCTGGCAGAGACACAACAAAAAGAGAAAACTTCAAGCCAATATCCTTGATAAACATTAATACAAAAATCTTCAACAAAATATTTGCAAACTAAATCCAGCAACACATTAAAAGCTAATCCACCATGATCAAGTAGGCTTCATCCTAGGGATGCAAGGTTGGTACAATATATACAAATCAATAAATATAATTTATAATGTAAACGGAACGAAAAACAAAACCACATGGTTATCTCAGTAGATGCAGAAAAGGCTTTTGATAAATTTGACATTCTTCTATGTTAAAATCACTAAACTGGGTATTGAAAGAACATATGTCAAAATAATAACAGCTATCTATGACAAACCCACAGCCAACATCATACCAAATGGGCAACAGCTGGAAGCATTTCCCCTGAAAACCAGCACAAGACAAGAATGCCCTCTCTCACCACTCCTACTCAACATAGTACTGGAAGTCCCTACCAGATGCAATCAGGTAAAAGAAAGAAATAGAGGGAATCACATAGGAAGAGAAGAAAAGTCAAACTATCACTGTTTGCAGATGACATGATTCTATATCTAACCAACCCCATAGTGTAAGCCCAAAGCTTTTTAAGCTGATAAACAACTCCAGAAAAGTCTCAGAATACAAAAATCAATGTGAAAAAAAATCACTAACATTTCTATACACTATCAACAGACAAGTGAAGAGTCAAATCAGGAAGGCAGTCCCATTCATAATTGCCAAAAAGGATAAAATACCAAGGAATACAGCTAACTAGGGAGGTGAAAGATCTCTATAAGTAGAACTACAAAACTGCTCAAAGAAATCAGAGATGATACAAACAAATGGAAAAACATTCCATGCTCATAGGTAGAAATAATCAATACCATAAAACTGGCCATACTTCTCAAAGCAATTTATAGATCCAATGCTATTCCTATCAATCTACCAATGACATTCTTCACAGAAATAGAAGAAACTATTTTAAAATGTATATGGAGCCTAAAAAGCACCTGAATAGCTATGACAATCCTAAGCAAAAACAGCAAAGCAGGAGGCATCACTTTACCTGACTTCAAACTATACTACAAGGCTACAGTAATTAAAACAGCGTGGTTCTGGTACCATGACACAGAAACAAATGGAACAGAGTAGAGGGTCTAGAAGTAAGGCTGCACACCTACTGCCATCTAATATTTGGCAAAGGTGACAAAAACAAGAAATGGAGAAAGGACTCCCTATTCAGTAAATGATACAGGGATAACTGGCTAGCCATATGAAGAAGATTGAAACTGGATGCCTTCCTTACATCATATACAAAAATCAACTGGAGATAGATTAAAGACTTAAATATAAAACCCAAAACTATAAAAACCCAGGAAGACAACCTAGCCAATATTATCTTAGACATAGAAACAGACAAAGATTTCACAACAAAGACACCAAAAGCAATCACGACAAAAACAAAAATTGACAAAGGGATCTAAATGTAAGAGCTTCTGAACAGCAAAAGAAACTATCAACAGAGTAAGCAGATAACCTACAGAAAGTATTTGTGAACATATTTAGCATCTATAAGGAACTAAAACAAATTTACAAGAGAAAAATAACCCCATAAAAAGTGGGCATTTCTGCATCTATTAAGATAATCATGTGGTTTTTGTCATTGGTTCTGTTTGTCTGATGTATTACATTTATTAATTTGTGTATGTTGAACCAGTCTTGCATCCTAGGGATGAAGCCAACCTGATCGTGGTGGATAAGCTTTTGATGTGCTGCTGGATTCGGTTTGCCTGTATATTATTGAGGATTTTTGCATCAATGTTCATCAGGGATATTGGCCTGAAATTTTCTTTTTTGGTTGTGTCTCTGTCAGGTTTTGGTATCAGGATGATGTTGCCCTCATAAAATGAGTTAGGGATGAGACCCTCTTTTTCTATTATTTGGAATAGTTTCAGAAGGAATGGTAACAGCTCTTCTTTGTGTCTCTGGTAGAATTTGGCTGTGAATCCATCTGGTCCTTGGCTTTTTTTTTTTTTTTTTTTTTTTTTTTTTTTTTTTTTTTTTTTTTTTTTTTTTTTTTTTTTTTTTTTTTTTTTTTTTTTTTTTTTTTTTTTTTTTGGTTTGTAGGCTATTAATTACTGCCTCAATTTCAGAATTTGTTTTTGGTCTTTTCAGGGATTTGACTTCTCCCTGGTTTAGTCTTGGGAAGGTGTATGTGTCCAGGAATTTATCCATTACTTTTAGATTTTCTAGTTTATTTTCACACAGTTGTTTATAATATTCTCTGATGATAGTTTGAATTTCTGTGAGATCAGTGATAATATCCCCTTTGACATTTTTCATTGTGCCTATTTGATTCTTCACTGTTTTCTTATTAGTCTGACTAGCAGTCTATCTATTTTGTTAATCTTTTCCAAAAACCAGCTACTGGATTCACTGATTTTTTGGAAGGGATTTTCATGTCTCTGTCTCCTTCAGTTCTGCTCTGACCTTAGTTATTTCTTGTCTTCTGATAGCTTTTGAATTTGCTTTCTCTTGCTTCTCTAGTTCTTCTAATTGTGATGTCAGGGTATCAATTTTAGATCTTTCCTGCTTTCTCCCCTGGGCATTTAGTGCTAAAAATTTTCTTTACACACTGCTTTAGCTGAGTCCGAGAGATTCTGGTACATTGTGTGTTTGTTCTCATTGGTTTCAAAGAACTTACTTATTTCTGTCTTAATTTTATGTACCCAGCAGTCATTCAGGAGCAGGTTGTTCAGTTTCCTTGCAGTTGGTGGTTTTGAGTTTCTTACTCCTGCATTCTAATTTGATTGCACTGTGGTCTGAGAGACAGTTTGTTATGATTTCTGTTCTTTTGCATTTGCTGAGGAGTGTTTTAAAGGTCTTCAGTAAAATTCAACACATCTTCATGCTAAAAACTATCAATAAATTAGGTATTGATGGAACATATCTCAAAATAATAAGAGCTATTTATGACAAACCCACAGTCAATATCATACTGAATGGGCAAAAGCTGGAAGCATTCCCTTTGAAAACCAGCACAAAACAAAGATGCCCTCTCTCACCACTCCTATTCAACATAGTATTGGAAGTTCTTTCCAGGGAAATCAGACAAAAGAAAAAAATTAAAATATTCAAATAGGAAGAGAGGAAGTCAAATTGTCTCTGTTTGCAGATGACATGATTGTATATTTAGAAAACCCCATTGTCTCAAACCAAAATCTCCTTAAGCTGATAAGCAACTTCAGCAGTCTTAGGATACAAAACCAATGTGCAAAAACATAAGCATTCCTATACACCAATAATAGAGAGGCAAATAATCATATGCCATCTCATACTAGTCAGAATAAATGGTTATGATTGAGAAGTCAGAAAATAGTAGATGCTGACAAGGTTGCAGAGAGAAGGGAACACTGATACACTGTTGGGGGGAGTGTAAATTAGTTCAACCATTGTGGAAAACAGTGTGGTGATTCCTCAGAGAGCCAAAAACAGAACTTCTATTTGAGCCAGCAATCCCATGACAGGTATATACCCAGAGGAATACAAATCATTCTGCCATAAAGACACATGCACACAAATGTTCACTGCAGCACTACTCACAATAGCAAAGACATGGAATCCACTTAAATGCCCATGAAGGAGAGATTGGCTAAAGGAAGTGTGGCACATATATACCATGGAATACTATGTACCAAAAAAAAAAAAAAAAAAAGAATGAGATCGTGTCTTGGGAACATGGCTGGAGCTGGAGGCTATTATCTTTAGCCAACTTATGCAGAAACAAAAAAACAGATACAAATACCACATGTCTTACTTGTGTAAGTGGGAGCTGAATGATGAAAACACATGAACTCAAAGAAGGAAACAACAGACACTGGGTCTACTTAAGAGTGGAGGGTGGGAGGAAGGAGGGAAGCAGAAAAAAATAAATATTGGGTACTAGGCTTAGTACCTGGGTAATGAAATAATCTATGCAACAAACCCCCACGGCATGAGTTTACCTATGTAACAAGCCTGCGCATGTACCCCTGAACCTAAAATAAAAGTAAAAAAAAATTCTAGTGTTGATTAGGTGGGTTTTATTTTTCCTTTCCAGTGATCTGTGGTCTTCATATTTTGGGGCTTGTTTTGTTTTGTTTGTTTCTTCCTTTCATATTTTAATTTTTTTTAAGTTTATGTATTTTGTAATGAGTGCCTTCAATAACCTGAAAATAAAGCTTCTAAAATATATAAAATATGATTGACTAACAAATGATTAAATAAAGACTTATGGAATCTTAATTTATTAATATTTGGGGAAATACTGACATATATTAGTTCATATAAACTATACAAATATTGACATTTTAATAAGAATCAAATAAATGAAATTTGAGAATACTGAATATTAGCACCAATGGAATTCAAAGTATTATACTTGATTTTACATAATAAATATTCAGTTCGAATGTCGTACTTAAAATATTGAAATGTCTCATGATTTTCATTGTACACATCAATTATTCACAGAAAAATACAGTCAATTAGGTAAGGAAGGTAAAGAGATAAAGATAAAATTGCAATGCCAATATTTTATTTATTTTTCCTAATATACTGATTTGTTTTGTTTTTAAGTTTTGTAAATTTGAAAAATAATTTTAAAATATAATCAAATAAAACAACCTGCAGTCATGCACCCAAAGAACATCATGTATTCTAGTAGGCAAAAATTGTTTATTTTTATTTATAAGAACAAAACAAATACAAGTTTTTCTAACTTTTCTAAAATCAAATGTTTATCTGCACTAAAGAAAACAATGTACCTAATACATATAGATGAAAAGATAAAGGTGATTTACATGTATGTTATTAAATCAGGGAAAGAAGTGAGGAGGGAGCAATAGGCCTATCCCTACATATCCTGAAGAGTCCATCGTTGTGATAAAAATGGTTGTGAATATTTTGAGTTTAAGAATAAATTTTGGCTTTCTTTTCAAGTGTGTCTTTCAATATGTATCTTTAAAAACTTACTAAAATAAAATATATTTTAAGCTCAGCAATTTGTAGTGTTTTTAGCATAATTATTTTTGCCTTTAAAATAATTTTAATGTTATCATCATATTTTCTTCTCATCATTTATTCAGAGTAATTTCAAATTTTTATTGCTGGAAGGATTATGCTAAATAGAAGTTTTTTACTTCCAAATCATCTTAACTTAAATGTTAAAATACAGGAAAAAAAGTGGTTTGGGTGGATAAGGTGACATGACTATATGTGGAATACTAGAATAGTTCTCTCTTAACAAACAAATGAAAAATAAATTTTTCCTCTCAAAGTCTGAAGTTATCATTGAAAGTCTAGGAGGGAATTGATAATATTTTTTCAATCAACTTTAGGAGAACTATTTTCACATACAGTATTACATAAAATCATAACATTTAGAAATATAGAAATGTTTCTGTTAGTTATAACCACACATATTAAAGGTACAAAAAGTATGAGAAAGCATCTATAGCATGGTTTGTAAAAGCTTGAGTACTGTAGCCCAAAAGGCCAGCAGAAGCCACTTCCTACCTGTAATGCCCTGGGTAAAATGAGGTAATAATAATACCCATCGTGTAGGATTTTGGTGAATACTGACATTATGCAAAAACGAAAACACTTTACACAAAGTAACTACTCAAAAATAAATATTATCTTTATATTTATTATATCATAACTATTGTGTTCATTGATAAGCATAATCACTAAATTTGATTAGCAAAATGCTAATATCTCTTTCTTATTACACTCAAATAGAATAATGTTGATATGTTATTTTAAATTTGTCTTAATTGTGTGAAATCAACATTTGAGTTTGTCAGGCTGAAATTTTCTGCTATTTTTAAAAATGTATTAAACCACTCATATGCATGTTTTTGTCAAAGAGTGAAAAAAAATCCCGTCTAGTATTACTAATCTTGGATGTTTATTCCATTGAAAAAAATACATTCTGAAAAATGTTGTAAAACATTAGGGCTTATCCTACCATCTTAGAAAAGTAAAGTATTTAGCCTTCAATTTTAAAGATTCCAAATCATAAGTTTGACTATTTTCAGTGCTTCATTCATTTTGGCTGGCCTGCCCCTAATTTTCAGAACATCTTGATTATTATAATACCTCCTGTGAACTAAATGAACTTGAAAGACCAAAAGGTATCTATACTAGCTATACTTAATTAGAAAGGCAGAGGTCACTAGGACCCAAGACTTTGTATTTTATTGTTTAAAAAATGTATTTATTTATCCTATTAAATTACTTCTTCATTACATTTATTTAGGCATAATTTGAAAGTCTCAAGTAAGAGGAAAGTCACATTTCAATTCTCCTGTCAGCTAGTGTCTTTTTTTAAATGCTTTTTTTTTAAAGACAGTACCTCACTCTGTTGCCCAGGCTGGAGTGCAGTGGACAGTCGCAGCTCCCTGCAGCCCTGACCTCCTGGTGAAAGCAATCCTCCCGCCCCATCAGCCTCCCAGGTAGCTGGGACTCAGGCACACATCATCGAGCCCAGCTGATTTTGCTTATTTTTTGTAGCCAGCGTTCTACCACATTGCCCAGGCTGGTCTCGAACTCTGGAGTTCAAATGATTTGCCCACCTCGGCCTCCCAGTGCTGGGATTACAGGCATGAGCATCGTGCCCAGTCTTTTTTATATACTATTATTTTAATATTACTATTTGAGAACTATTCTGAGAAGACTTTAATTTTTAATGTTATGCCATGTTTATAGTACCAATAGCCATATTACAGAACTCTGCTTTAGAAGTCCTGAATAAAACACAGTACCAAACACAATAACAACTTTCTTGAAGCTGTTAAACAATAAAACTTTATTCAACAGTATATTTACTGTCACATCAGTTTCATAAACCATTCTGTTGTAAACCAAATCGTGCATCTATTCATATTCTATCAGTGTCTATCTCTGTTTAGATTTTGGAAATGATATTTTTTTAAAAAAATTCTGAAACTAGACTTGAATTTGATAAAGTGTGTATGTCAATATTTTCTTCAAAGCCAAAAGAGTTTGTATACACACACACACACACACACACACACACACACACACACACACACACAGATAGAAGTTCATTGTATTGCCAAGTAGAGTATAGATCCTTTAGGGTAGTTTCTAACACTGTCTTACAAATAATTTCACTTTAACTACCTAGGCAAATATTAATTACTTAAGTACCTCTACTTCTGACAGCTCAGTCAGTTTCTAACAGCAGCAGCTTAAAAGTCTGACTCTGCATATCAAGAAAAGGTGTTTGCAAGATATAAATCAAAGCCTCTCCTTCCCAGTCCTTAGGAGAAGAGGACTCCTTCAAAAACACAGGTTTTTTTAAAGGAATACAAATTTGCTTCAAGTCTGATGTAGGTGTTAGGAAAATAAGTGACATTGAGAAAGCAAACAGTTTAACGTCGGGTTATAAAGTTCACATAAAACCACAATTATCTCCCTTTTTTATTTCTTGAATCCAGACGGGATGGCTGACAGTCTTTTCCCTTCTTATTGCCACTTCCAGACCTTTGCCTTCTCACCATGACTCCAAAATCCCCTCCCTGTTGAAACCCGCACCATCTCCTTTTACATCACTCTTCCTGTAACCACCATCTACTGACCTAAATATCAGAAGTCATGAGTTTCAAGTAAGTCTTCATTTTCTTTCATTTTCTGTGAGAGCCCTTGGGAATTCAAAACATAAGGCAATGTCACCTCACAGTGGCCAATTCGAACAACGTCTCTTTCTATTTTATGCTACTAGAAAGAAGTATCTGAGGCTTGGCAACTCAGATGTAAGTTTTTGCCTTCCATTCTATCTAAGATATCAAGCATAATGTCCAAAGACAACCCCGCTTGAATTTTGACTGGGACTATGTGGAATCCATGGATAAATCTGGGAAAAATTAAGAGTTTAATTATACTGAGTCTTTAAATATATACCTTCCGTTTATTTAGGTCTTTACATTTCTCTCAACTATGTTCTATAATTTTCAGAGCAGATGGTTTGCATATCTTTTGTAAAATTAATTCCCAAGTACTTTATGATTTTAGTGTTCTTAGAAGTGACTTTTAAAAGTTTCATTTACCAGTTATTTGCTGCTATTATATAAAACTACAACTGATTTTTGTTAACATTGTATCCTCCAACTTGGTAAAATTCACGTATTCTAATAGTTGATTTTTAGATTTCTATAAGATTTTCAAGGTAAATAGATGCATCATTTCCAAATAGAGGCAGTGTTATCTTTTTTTTTTTCCTGATCCTCTTGAATTATTTTTTCCTGCGTTTTTTGCCACATCTATGGCATACAATACTGAACAAAAGTAAGCATCTTTGTTCCCAGTCTTAGAAGAGTGGCATTAAGACTTTCACAAGAGATATAGATCAACGGAACAGAACAGAGGCCTCGGAGGCAACACAACACATCTACAACCATCCGATCTTTGACAAACCTGACAAAAACAAACAATGGGGAAAAGAGTCCCTGTTTAACAAACGGTGTTGGAAAAACTGGCTAGCCATGTGCAGGAAGCAGAAACTGGACCCCTTCCTGACACCTTACACTAAAATTAACTCCAGATGGATTTAAGACTTAAACATAAGACCTAACACCATAAAAACCCTAGAAGAAAATCTAGGCAAAACCATTCAGGACATAGACATAGGCAAGGACTTCATGACCAAAACGCCAAAAGCATTGGCAACAAAAGCCAAAATACACAAATGGGACCTAATAAAACTCCACAGCTTTTGCACGGCAAAAGAAACAGTCATTAGAGTGAATCGACAACCAATAGAATGGGAAAAAATTTTTGCAGTCTACCCATCTGACAAAGGGCTGATATCCAGAATTTACAAAGAACTA
>PVKP010038063.1:0-21175 GCA_004027715.1 Plecturocebus donacophilus
GCTTTTGTTCATCTTAGGTTCTCCCTTCTTGAAGTGCCATGGTTCAAAAAGCTCTTTTATGAGAGGTGCCTTTCTTTGTAGGTACAGAAATAAGGCTCTGAAGTACTGGCATTTACAAGTGGCTTTTGAAACTGGAGAATGTCAAAGAAATGTAAATCATACTCTTTCGAGAGCACCGGAATGCATCTTTCTCTAAAAGCTTTCACAACTGTGAACTCAGTGGCTACTGAGACAAAGTGTTCTATCCGGGGTGGGGGAGGCACCTAAACTGAACTCTGAGTTTTGCTGTTTGTGGAAGGACCAAGCTGGTGAGACCACAGTGTCGGTTCGCACAGGTGTTTTGCTTATTTCTGGCTGATGAAGAGAGGGGACTATTCTGTAGACAGCAAGGGCTGAGAAAGACAGAAAATGAGAAAGAGGGTGATGCCATCCCTTCAAGCAGAGATTTGGATGATGTGGGCGGGGTTGTTTAGGGCCACCTTGAAGGAAAATGCTGGGTACCGCCAGAGGAGTTGGGTTGGGCATCTTCACAACAAGCCCCTCTGCCACAGACACTGTCAGCTCTGGGAACGTAGGAGCTGGGTGCGTGTGGTTTCAGGTCACCCTCATGCCAGACCCCACTGCCACCAGCAGCAACAAAACACCAAGGTGTGTGATGGGGACCTCTTCCCTGATCTTTTTTCAGGCTCTTCAGGATCCATGGCCCAAGGAGGTACAACCTGTCACCACCTTTGGCTCAGTTTCCCCCGATTCTGCCGAAATTCTACCTGCGCTGAGGGACCAGGATCAGGGACCACCTTTGGGTGATGCCATGTGGTCACCGAGATGAGGTCAGTTAGTAGCTCCTCTTTTTGTTACAGCTACTGCCTGGGGGCCATGGCCACGGCCACAGCCCCACTCCCAGTTACAGACACAGCCACGGCTTCATGGCCCATCAGTCCCAGCTACGGTCATGCCCACGTAGCCACTCCCATGACTGTGGTCACCACTACCCCCCAACCCCACCATGGACATTCCTCCTCACAGCTGCCTTCAGCCAAGTGGCTGCCACCAAGTTCCTGAGAAATGACTCACAGGAGATTGCTAACTTTGGGGAAAATCTCGTGTTTGCTTTGTTTGTATGTTGCAAAGACCAATATGATGATGGACCAACAGATTAATACCTGGATTCCAGACCGTTCGGAACTCTACATTCAACCTTTTACCTTTTACCGGCTCCTGGGCCCCTCTATGGGAGTCCCTGGGCCTGGCCCCCTCTTTGGTCTCTTGGAGGAGGAGACAGACCAGCCCTGAGTACTCTGGCACTGTTGCCTAGCATGGCATTTTGGAGAGCACTCCAAGGACCACAGGACCTCCAAACTGATCTGTGCAGCCCAATAAAACTTAATTTCCCATTCTGTCCCTCTGTCCCTGGGATCCTACCCTAGAGCAAACTGTCCTAGAGCCAGCTTTAGCCCTGAGAACCATGCCATGTTGCCTAGGAAGACCTCAGTATCCATTTGGACTGGCTAACCAGCTCTTCCCCCGAGAACCTGAACTTGCTGAGGTCACAGACTGCTTCATCCCATTTATAATCCCTTGTATAATACAAGACAATTATGAGCCTGCAAATGTTCACATTTCTTCTATCACCCCACCAGAGGCAACCTTATCGTTGATAGCCCATCTCTTTCCTCTTGCTCAAGAGGAGGGATTTATTTAGACTGGTGAGAGACTAGACTGATCTGTATAATAAAGGAACGGAAGGCCAACATAGTGGCTCATGCCTGTAGTCCCAGCACTTTGGGAGGCCGAAGTAGGCAAATCACTTGAGCCCAGGAGTTTGAGATCAGCCTGGGCAACATGGCAAAACCCCATCTCCACAAGAAATAAAAAAATTAGCTAGGTATGGTGGCACGTGCCTGTGGTCTGAGCTACTCAGGAGGCTGAGGTGGGAGGATCACCTGAGCCCAGGGAGGTCGAGGCTATAGTGAGCCATGATTGCACCACTGCACTACAGCCTGGGCAATGGAGTGAGAGCTTGTCTCAAAGAAAAAGAAATGGAGAGAGGAGGAGAGGAGAATATATCAATGAGCAATTCTTAAACTTCAAGTGCTAGCAGATTAATACCAGAGATTAATATTCGAGGTGTTAATCAGAGCCACCTGGGATATTGATAAAATGCAGATTCTGACTTGATAGGTCTGGGGTGAGGTTTGAGAGTCTACATTTCTAGCAAGCTCCCAACTTGTGAGATGGAGTCAATTAAACCTCTTTCCTTTATAAGTTACCCAGTCTCAGGTATGTCTTTATTAGCAGTGTAAGGAATGGACTATACATTATATCACTTCACCACTTTGAAGCTGAACCCATGGGCATGCTGGTTTTGTACTGATTACATTTGGAGATTACAAATGCTGCTGGTCCGCAGAATACATTTTGCACAGCCAGGGTGCAAAAGAGTGGATGTTGGGGAGGTTTGCATGTAACTGTAGAAATTCTGTGGAACAGCTTCCGCATGTGAGAGAATTGGATAGAAGAGAAAGGGAATTTTTTTTTATAAGTGTTGTCACAGCCTCAGTCGTTGGCTGTCGTCATTCTCAAGAAATGCAAAGACCTTCGTTGTTTGTCATCTGCCCAGCTGCTGGTCCAGCTTCTGCTAATGGCTCTTCAAATTGTCTGGTGGAATGGTTAGCCAGGCCAGCCCTCCCTCCCCAGCACGTGACTGCCAGCAAGGCCAGTGCGGGCTCCCTCCCTGAAATCTCAATCATGGATTCAGGCCCAAAGCAGAGAACACTTGGAGTGTTCTCATTCCAGCCACAGCAGCTGAGTGAGGTTGTTGAGCATTTTTTGCTGCCAAGAACCTTCTGGGTTCTTGGAACCCAGAAGAACCTAATGGCTCCAAGCCTGACTCTTTAGCCATTCCTGTGCTCTAGCGTGCTTTCTAATATCTTTCCAAGAAATTCCCGTTCTGCCTAGATCAGCAGAGGCGGTTTCTGTTGCTTATAATCAAAGCACCCTGACAGATATAGCTAGTATAATATTTTGAGCTATTTTGAAATAATGTTTTATTTCCAGATATACTATGTGTGTGTGGGGTGTGTGTGTGTGTGTGTGTTTGTGCATGTGGTGTGTGCGTATGCATGTGTGTGTGTGAATTATGGGATATGGTTTGGCTGTGTCCCCATATAGCCATGTGTCAAGGGTGGGGACAGGTAGAGATAATTGGAGTGGTTCCCCCATGCTGTTCTTGTGATAATGAATATCAAGCACTAAAATAGCAGCACCTATAGGGAAGCATGGGCAAACTTGCAGTAGCACTGGGGAGTTCACTTTTGACCTTTTTCGCCAGTTTCCTTTCTCCCTATATAGTCTTCTTTTTTTTTTTTTTTTTTTTTTTTTTTGAGACAGAGTCTTACTCTGTCACCCAGGCTGGAGTGCAGTGGTGCGATCTTGGCTCACTGAAACCTCCGCCTCTCGGGTTCAAGCAATTCTCTGCCTCAGCCTCTGAGTAGCTGGGATTACAGGCACTAGCCACCACACCCGGCTAATTTTTTGTATTTTTAGTAGAGACAGGGTTTTACCATCTTGGCCAGGCTTGTCTTGAACTTCTGTCCTCGGGATCTACCCTCCTCAGAGTCCCAAAGTTCTGGTATTACAGGCATGAGCCACCACACTCGGCCTCTTCCTATATAACCTTTAAAGCAAAAGGTTGCAGAAAGTCAGAATGGAGCATGGCCTTTGTTCCACAAATATGTTTTGCTTTGATTAAAATATTCCCAGTTACAGCCTGGGCATGGTAGCTCACGCCTGTAATCCCAGCACTTTGGGAGGCTGCGGTGGATGGATCACTTGAGGTCAAGAGATTGAGACCAGCCTGGCCAATATGTGAAACCCCATCTCTACCAAAAAATACAAAAATTAGACAGGCATGGTGGCGCACACCTGTAGTCCCAGCTACTCGGGAGACTGAGACATGAGAATCACTTGAACTTGTGAGATGGAGATTGCAGTGAGCTGAGATTGTGCCACTGCACTTCAGTCTGGATGACAGAGTGAGACCCTGTCTCAAAAAAAATAAAAATGAAAAATCTCAGTTACATGAGAAGCAGGCCAGTATTTCCTTCATGGTATTCTGAATTGAAGCACTTATCCCTAAGAAGTGACAAACTATTCATACTATAAAGGTTAATAGCTGGCCAGGCATGCTGGCTCATACCTGTAATGCCAGCACTTTTGGAGGCCAAGGTGGGGGGATTGCTTGAGCCCAGGAGTTCAAGACCAGCTGAGCAACACCGTAAGACCTTGTCTCTATTAAAAAGTAAATAAATTAATAAAATAAGCAAACAAAAAATTTAATAGCCTAGCTTGTGGAGACAAGATGATTTTAAATAAAATTCATCCCAGCTGCTTTATGAACCAGCTGTTCTTGGGAACTTGCCAGCGCCTCAGTTTTCTCATCTGTAAAATGGGCATAGTATTAATATCTTCCTCAGGTGCTATTGTGAGGATTTTAGAAAGCAATGTACATAAATGGCTGACATTCCGCCAGTGCACACTGAGTGAAGTGCCTAGAACGTTTTCAGCCCTCAATAAATCTAACCTATTAAAATACATGTTCTACTGAAGCCAGAATCTGATTCCTCCCTTTCGCTCTTAGATTTTTAAAAAGCATTTGATCTAATTATGATAAAAATATATATACAAGAGGAAGACAGAAAGAAAACATCCTATGATCTTTCCTGTTTGTCTATGGGTGTGACGTTATGTATAATTTTTTTTCTTCTTTTAGCTCTCTTGTGTTCCAGATTGTTTTGCAGTGAGCATATATATTAGCTTTATGACCAGAAGATAAGCCTTGACAAATGCTATCTTTAAAAAAGAAGAAAATATTGAGGCAAACTGCAACATGATTTTATAGAAACTGAGTGAAAAAAAAAAATCCCAGCTAGAAGGAGAATTAGATGTTTTCTGGTCAAGAGCTTATTGGGAGAGAAATGACATCAATTTGGGTTCACATCAGCTTGAGTGAAAAATCATAATGCAAAATGAAAGTGCACGGGGCGGGTGGGGAGGGGCGCTGAACCCACGCCGGGATTTTGCCGTGTGAATCATCCAGCTAGAAATGACCTCAGGAGGACATGTGGCCCCGCCCCCACCCCTCACCTCCAGAAGGTTGCCCAGCGACTTTTCAGGACAAATGAGCAATGGTCCTATTTATAAGCCCTCTAGGAACTAAATCTATACACATTTCCTTCCTCCTAAGCTTCAGGCAGGCTTGATTTAGCTTTTGCAGGTGCCCTCAACTAGCATTCTCCAACCTAGTTCTCCTTCTGCCTGGAAGAGGCCTGGGAGTTGTCCCAGATCTTTCCTACCTAACCCTGAAGGACCCTGGGTCCTTGAGCAAAACCAAACCCCCGGAAGTTGGGTTTGTCAGCTGTAAAATAGATAGGAAGGATGTGAAGGACGCCTGGCTGGGAGTGAAAAGGAGGCTGTCCAGGGCTGGAGGCCGTGTCTTTAACCGCGTCTGTACCTCCCTGTTGGGAAGGGCATGACACCAACAGAGGTAGCTTGTTTACAACAAATTGACAGGAATTTGGAGTTGGGGGTGGCAAGCTTGTGAGAAGGAAGCCAGGGCCACGGGGACGGGAAGCAGGAAGGGATTGAGAGGAGAGGGTCCAGAGAAAAACAGAGGCCACTCAGGAGAACAGTGACTAGCAAGGACATCTCAGAGCAAGAGAAGCCCCAGGTGTAGGGACAGGCCAAAAATCTCAAGAACCAGGATGCCGGATTGCTTTTATTTTTTGTTTTATTTTTATTTTTTTACTTTTTAAAGTGTTTTGAGCTGGAGCCTTGCTCTTGTCACCCTGGCAGGAGTGCAGTGGTGCCATCTGGTTCACTGTTCCCTCTGCCTCCCAGGTTCAAGTGATTCTCCTGCCTCAGCCTCCCAGGTGGCTGGGATTACAGGCATGCACCATCATGCCCAGATAATTTTTTGTATTTTTGGTAGAAATGGGGTTTCACCATGTTGGCCAGGCTGGTCTCGAACTCCTGACCTAAAATGATCCACCCACCTCCCTGAGTGCTGGGATTACAGGCGTGAGCCACTGCACCCAGCCAAGAACCAGGATGCTGTGTTGCTGTAATTGATCAGATATGCAGGACTGCAATACTCCTTCCGTTATCCGCAAACACTTTTGGGAAACAGCTTCATGTTCATGATGCTATGAGGCACAGCGGATGTGAGGTGGTCCAAGGGGAACAGAGAGTGGGAGAGGAGATGGCAGCTTCAGGAACACAGGATGACGGCTAAGGGCCAGATGACAGTGGGGACCGAGGCTGTAATCCCACTGACCAGGAAATCTGTGTGTCTTTCTGGAAATCTGTGAAGTTTTTGAAGATGTGTCAGAGTGCTGCACTGAGGCGGAAACCATTTTCCTTGTTTGTTAAAGAGTGATTACTGAGTTCTGAAGAACCTGGGGCTGTCCAGGAGGGAGGTATCTAGGTGACAAGTATTAGCAGTGTTAAAATGAGTGTAAGTGAAGAGCACTGCTAGTAGTATTTTTTTTTTTTTTTTTTTTTTTGAGACAGAGTCTTGCTCTGTCACTCAGGCTGGAGGGCAGTGGCACGATCTCAGCTCACTACAACCTCTGCGTCCCGGGTTCAAGTGATTCTTGTGCCTCAGCCTCCTGAGTAATAGCTGAGGTTACAGGCACATGCCACCATGCTCGGTTATATTTTCAGTAGAGATGGGGGTTTCACCACATTGACCAGGCTGGTCTTGAACCTTTGGCCTCAAGAGATCTGCCTGCCTCTGCCTCCCAAAGTACTGAGATTAGAGGTGTGAACCCCGAGCCCGGCCTGCTGGCAGTATTGATATTGGTATTGTATTAGTATCTGTCTTAGTCTATTTGTGCTGCTATAATAAAATACCACAAACTGGGTAATTTATCAATTTATTTCTCACAGTTCTGGATTCTGGGAAGTCCAACATCAAGGCACTGGCAGCTTTGGTGTCTGGTGAGGGCCCAGTCTCTGCTTCTAAGATGGTGTCCTAAACACTGTGTCCTCCTTCACAGAAGGCAGAAGGAAAGGCAAAAAAGACCAAACTGCCTCCATCAGGCCCTTTTATGATGGCATTGATCCATTCAGGAAGGCAGAGCCCTTCTGATCTAAACACCGCCCCAAAGATTCCACCTCTCAACACTATTGCATTGAGGATCAAGTTTCCAACACATGAATTTTGGGGGACACATTCAGATCACAGCAATATCCATAGTCCTTCCCCTCCCTCAAGTTGTGGATGAGTTCCCACATGTATTCTCCTAGGGCCAAATCAATGAACCACTGCTCAGACCCTGCGTCCCTGCATGTTGATGAGAGTGGCATGTGGTATTAAATTAAAAGCCCTCCAGAGGCGAGGAGATACACTTATTGCTCCCTTATCCACATGCCAGGTCACTTCATCATGAGAGGAAATTAAATTGGCTTGGAATGAATTGTTCCTCCCAAAGCCATGCTGGTCCCTAAACCTTCCTAGATGGCTGCAAAGCTGAAGGATTGATTATCTATTGCAACATAACAGATTTCTGCCCAATTAACTAGCCCAAAGTAACAATACACTCACAGTTTATTCCTCACACAGTTTATGGTAGGCAGGAAAGAGAGAATGGCTGAATTCCGTGGTTGTGGCTTGGGGTTGCAGTCAGGAGGTCACCTGGTGCTGTGGTCATCTGAAGGTCTGGGCTGGAGAATCTGCTTCTAAGGTGGCTCACACATGCTGGCTGGTTGACAGGGAGCCCTCTCTTCCTTACTTGCAAGACCCCTTCATAGGGCCACTTGAGTGTCCTCATGACATGGCAGCTGGCTTCCTCCAGAATGAGTAACCTGAGAGAGGATAAGGCAGAGTCAAAATGTATTTGTATTAGTCAGTTTTCACACTGCTATAAAGAACTCTCTAAGACTGGGTAATCTATGTTTTTTTAAAAAGTGGTTTATTGACTCCCAGTTCCACATGGCTGGGGAGGCCTTGGGAAACTTACAATCGTGGCAGACGGAAAAGGGGAAGCAAGGCAACTCTTACATGGAGGCAGGAGAAAGAGAGTGAGGGGGAACTGCCAAACACTTTTAAACCATCAGATCTCATGAGAATTCACTCACGATCACGAGAACAGCATGGGAGAAATCACCCCTACGATCCAGTCTCCTCCCACCAGGTCCCTCTCTCAACAATTACAATTCGAGATGAGATTTAGGTGGGGACACAGAGCCAAACCATATCAGTATGTGATGACTCAGCCTCAGAAGTCACTTGCCCTCATTTCTGCATCTTACTGGTTACACGGGTCAGCTCTCCTCACCATGGGAGGACACTCTCAAGGGCATGAATACCAGGAGGTGAGAATCATTTGGGGCCATCTGACAAGGGCCACCTCCTCCATGTTACAATTCTTAGAACCATTGTTTTTTTCTTATTTCTACATGAGTATAAACTTGGCCAATTTTTAGTTATATAAATAATTATAATGATATTCCCACTTGACATTTGCACACCAATTTCATCTCCTCGGAGCAATTACTTTCCCATGCTGCAGATGAAAAAATGAAGGCTCGAAGAAGTTAAATGACGTCTCTGAAGTCCCAAAGTTACAAAGTCTGCAGGGCTAGGAAGTGTGTTGTGATTCCTAGTTTAGTGCCTTTCCATCTACCTCACAGCTGCCACAAAGACACCCCACACCTGCTTATCTTCCATGGCAAATGGGAATTAAAAAGCACCTGCAGTGAGCAAGATAAATACTATTTTTCTTTAAATTTTTGTATTTCACAGGTGAGCCATACTCATTATGGAAAAGCTATAAAACAGAAATAATTGAGAGTAAAAAAAAAAAAGAGAAATGAAGAAAAGCCATCCCCCCATACTTCTCTCACCCAGATCTACTACAGTTAATACCTTAGTATGTTCCCCTAAAAAATTTTAAAATATGTTACATTAACAGCATCTCCAGGGCAAGCTCTGAAGGAAACCGTATCCACTCAGTTTTGCCCATGGGGAGGAAGGATGTGAAATACGACCTCAGGCATGCAGTGGGCTGTGTATCTGTGTGCATGTGCAGATGTGCACACGTGTACACGCCTGGTGCTTCTTTGCCCAGACGGAGAGAGGCTCTGCACATCAGCAGTTAGCCAAGTTGAAGAGGAATTTATTGCAACCTCAGTAGAGTGTTTCTTCAAATGAGAGGCAGGGCAGCTCTGGCTCCACGTGGCAGAAATGGCGTGCCCTCTGGTTTGGTTTAAGTTCCTCTAGGCAGGGGCACATTGATTAAGTTTAATTCAATCCATTTGGTCTTCTGAGCTGCTTGCTGAGGATGGGTCCTTGTGTGTTCCAGGGCACTACAAGGACCCCTTTCATCATATGCTTTACACATAAAATGTCTTGTTTTTGACCAGCTCCCCTGCCTGCACCATGCCCCAACCGGAGGATCAGCCCCAGAGAGGGGGCCTCATCTACCTTGTTCACCTGTGTCTGCCTCTCAGTACCCGCTGTATTTCTCACAACATGTTTGATTGAATTGACTGCACAGTTTGGGGTATTGTCCACAAGATAATTGCTAGGGGCATCCACAATTTATATCTAGAAGGAATTAAACCCTGCTCAAGGGAAGAGTCAGGGTCCTCCCAGGCACCTTCTCTGTGTCATCTATTTGTAACTCAGGAACCCCAAGGTCAGGTTGCCACCACCTGGAGACAGAAGAGCTAAGTCCACATTTTGTTTTTTAGTTACAGGAACTGCAAGGACTATTCCAAAGTGTCGGGCATCTGTTTTGTCCTGAACTTGAGAGATGAAATGAAATTCACTCTGTTTCATCAGTCTCACTCAATTTCAGCTTCTGTGGATTCTTTCCAAGTGCTGGGTCTGGAGGCAGTGAGGTAATGTTAAGTGTTACGAGCATCAGATTTGGAGTCAAATGCCAGGTCATCTACATTTGAGCTGTGTGAGCTGGGGGAGTTTAATCTTTCTGAGCTCATCTGTAAAACAGAAATAATAACACTAAATTTGCAGCATTTTGGTGCTTGAATGAGATAAAAGTGAGAGTCACCAGCATGATGCCTTGACACAGTGTGCCTAAGAATGTGTATTTTTTTTCTCTGGGAAGATCTCCCTTAACCTCGAAAATCTGAAAGCAGTTCCAGCCACATGATTCCCAAGGTTTCTACGCATGAACAGCCTCCCGTGGGATTAGGAGATGGTGGAACCTGGCTCCAGGCAGTGGGGCAGAGGGGCCCGCTGGGAATTCCCAGGAGCACACTCCCAGTATCAGTCAGGCCTGGAAAGGATACCTGGGTCCTGAAGGGAGAATGTGGGTAGGAGATAGCTCCAGGCTCGGCCCATAGCAGGGTCTCCTTTCTTCTCCTGCTTGGGTGGTGGCAGGGGTCAGTCCTTCTCTAGTAGGCATCCAGTTTTTGGGTCTGAAGCTGACATCACAGGAAGACCAAGGCTTCAGATGATGATCTGTGGACTCGGACATTGTCAAGTGGGTTCACTCTGTCCCCTGTGGCTCCCCTGAAAATCTCCTGCTGGATCCCTTTCCTTCCTTTTGGCATCTTTCTCATCAAAGGGGCTCTTGGTGCTTCAGGCTCTCTTATTGTGGCAACTTCTTTCCCCATCAACATGCATCCACTAGCACTTTGAGAATGTCCAATTCTCTTAAAACCTAATTGCTTTCACAATCAGATCCAAGGTCACAGTTTGCAGTATGTGACAATTTACAATTAACTGGGGTGATTTCTGAAGGTATAACCTGCATTTTTTGGGCTGGAGGACCAGACATTACTCCCATCCTGCCTCCAGGATCTTCTGTCTTTCCACAGCATCTAGGAGAGCAGTGACAAGGATTAGGCATTTGTCATCTCTGATCTAGACTAATCTCACAGATCTATTTTTGGGTGAGAAATCTAAGGTTCTGAGGGGTGAAGTAAATTCTCCAAAGTCTCTTGGTGACTTTGAGGCAGAACCTGTGGGAAAGAAAACCACAGATCTCCTGACTTCTTTCTTACTGCCTGTCCCTCATTCCAGAACTTTCCATCTCAAAATGTGGTCTGTAGACCAGAAGTATCGATGTCATCTAGGAGCTTGTTAAAAATGCTGATGGTAAAATCCAACCCCAGCTGGACTGAAACAAAATCTGCATTTTAATACAAGATCCCCAGTTTATTCACATGCACTTCAGAATTTGAAAACCACTAATCTAGAAATCAGAATTTGAAAACCACTAATCTAGAAATCACAATTTTTTCCCTCTTGTTTCGTTTCTTATCATTACTTCAACCCCGAGGGTCTATGAACTTCCCTGGCTGAAATTAACCAATCTCAACATATAATGTTCAAGGAGTCCTGGTGTCATTAAATACAGTGCAGTTTTCTAGGAGAAAAGATTTTTGCCCTGCTTTTTGACTTTTTTTTTCCTTTTTTAAAATTTAAAATTCTAAAAAGAAAAGCCTCATTAATGGAGTCATTTTTAGAATGGGCAGGAGAATTCAGCACTTTGAACTTCTAGCAGAAAAGGTATCATAGAAACTTAATAAACAATCAGAACTGGGTGGTGAAATGTACGTGAAAGTGTGTGGTTAATTATAAAGTGGTACACAAATATTACTTATAATTTCTAGGCTGCATGATCACAGAATGATATCCTTCATAAGCCCATTCTGGGGGTAAATGTTTCTTAGGAATATGATGTGAAATTTAAAGTTTTCTAATTATTCTCATTTTATTAGACATAAAAGGAGCTAGAATAGTGGTTATCAATCCTGGTTATACATGAGAATGACTTGGGGGAGCTTGGTTTAAAAATACAACTGCCTGGACTCTGGCCCTAGATTTTATTTCTTGAGGTTCTACAGGTCAGAATTGGTTAAGGGTATAGTTTTAAACACTCCCAGGTGATTCTAATACAGAGTGAGATTGGAGAGCCACTGAGCTGGAAAGCTATTATTTTCCAGGTTTACAGTAAATATATCTGGGTGAGAATTTTATCCATATTTATGATATATCTGATGTCCAAATTTTCCAGTTTCTAAATCTTAACAATAAACAGACCCCTGGGAGGTATCACCTGAATTGAAATACCAGTGGTTGCTGATTCTAAATAGTATTGATATGGCAATGACAATTTTGTTAATCATTCACTCTTTCAAAATTTGACGTTGCCCAGCTACTATCCATGATATCAAAGATTGACCTACATCTGACAATGCATTTGTGTGCAGGCTTACACCCTGGTGTCAACAACTGAAATCTTAATTCTTTATAGTATTTACACTAATTATTAGAACATTTTGACAACACAGGCTTGGGAACATTCATGAGGACCTAAAAGCCCTATGTTCTAGGCAGTGCTCTTTCCCTGAGTTGGCTGACATTGGGTCAGTTTCTTGCTCAGAAAAATGACAGTGTTGACCTAGTGGAGCTCAAATCTGGCTGACTATCACATTCACCTGGAGAGCTTTTCAAAGCTGCAGATTTCAAGGTCCCAGACTTTGAGGGGGAAGAGGGAAAGGTTGGAAATCTAAATTTTCAAAAGAATCCGTGGAAGATCAGCTCTGTTTCAGAGCCACTGGACAAGATAAGCTTCCAAGTCCTTTTCTTCTCTGAGAATCTATGACATTAGACCTACTTTGTTAAATTCTTATATAAGAAGAAGCTGATCTGAAAGCAGGCGTGGCTAGCAGGCAGGGCCTACAGAGACAGAGCACAGAAAACAGAAAAAACAGTAAAGGCCTCATCTTTGACTCCCTCCTCTGTATGTCTCAAGGTTTTGTGTTCATGTGGCTTCTGTACATATCTTTTCATTATAGTCATATTGCTAAATGTTGAATTGTCATTTCATCATATTACCTTTAAAAACTGTTGGAAATAATGTTCTCAGAGGGAATAATCACTTTTCCTGCTACCCACTTCACCTCACTTCTGCTCCAAGACTGAGTTTCAGTTGGCAAAAGAATCTCCCTGGGAAGATTGTTCAAAATACAGATTGCTTCCAGGCACAGTGGCTCATGCCTGTAATCCCAGTACTTTGTGAGGCTGAGGCAGGCAGATCACTTGAGCTCAGGAGTTTGAGACCAGCATGGACAACATGGCAAAACCCCATCTCTACTAAAAATACAAAAAATTAGCTAGATGTGGTGGCATGTGCCTGGGGTCTCAGTTATCTGGAGGCTGAGGTGGGAGGATTGCTTGAGCCTGGGAGGCGGAGATTGCAGTCAGCTAAGATCACACCACTGCATCCAGCCTGGGAGACACAGCCAGACCCTATCAAAAAACAAACAAACAAACAAAAAACAACAGACTGTTGGGCTTTCCTGTGATTCTAATTCAAAAGATTTGGAGTTTGATCCAGAGACCTGCATTTTTTACAAGCATCCTAGGTATCCTACCTGTTTCTCATCTCCCTGTACAATTTAGCTTGCAGCGTTTCCCAAGTTTTCTTTATGGAGAATTCCATGAACGCTTCTACAGATAAACAAGTAAATAAAACATGCTGTATCCATACAATGGAATATTATTCAGTCATAAAAAGGAATGAAGTATTGATATACAGGACAATGGTAGATGAACCTTGAGAACATTATGCTAAGTAAAATAAGCCAGACTCAAGAAGCCACATATCAAATGATTCCATTTACATGAAATATCCTGAGTAGGCAAATTGATAAGAGACAGAAAGTAGAGCAGTAGTTGTCAAGGGCTTGGAGGGAGAGAGGAGTGGGGGGGGTGACTGCTAATGGATATGGGTTTCTTTATGGGGTGATGGAATATTCTCAGATGGTAGTGGTAGTGGCACAACTTTGTGAATATACTAAAAACCACTGAATTGTATAAAAGGGTGAATTATATGGTATGTGAGTTATACCTTAATTTAAAAAAAAAAAAAAAAAAAAAAGAATGCCCTGGGCAATTGTTTAGAAAAGCAGATTCCCAGGGCCCACTGAAGCCCACTGATTTACCACTTCCAGTGGAGGAATACAAAAATCTGTTTTTTAATATCCACCCAAGTGAATCAAAAGGGAAGTTTGCTACGCTGAAGGCCTGAGCCATCTTTCTGCATGAACCCTTCAGTCCCGCCAGTGCCCACTGATGGATGAATGGATTTTAAAATGTGATATATACACATGTCTTAGTCCATTTTGTGCTGCTATAACAGAATGTCACAGACTGGGTAATGTATAAAGACATTTATTTCTCACAGTTGTGGAAGCTGGGGAGTTTAAGATCAAGGTGCCAACAGGCTTGGTGTCTGGTAAGAGTCCTGTCTCCACTTCCAAGATGACACCTTGAACGCTGCACCCTCTGGAAGAAAGGAACACTGTTCCTCACATGGCAGAAAAGCAGAAGAGCACAGACAGAGAACCCACGCCCCAAAGCCCTTTTTAAAAGATATTAACGAACCCATAAAGGTGGAGGCCTCATGGCATAATCACCTCTTCAGGGTCCTACTTCTTCATACTGTTACAACAGCAATTACATTTCAACGTGAGTTTTGGAGGGGACACATCCAAACCACAGCAACATACAATGAACTATTATTCAGTCTTAAAGAGGAAGGAAATTTGGACGCATGCTACCACATGGATGAATCTTGAGGACATTATGCTGAATGAAAAAGCCAGACACAAAAAGACAAAGACTATATGCTTTTATGTATATGAGATACCTAGTGTAGTCAAATTCATAAGACACAGAAAGTAGAATGGTGGTTTCCAGAGGATGCGGGGAAGCAGAAATGAGGGTTGTTGTTTAATGAGTACAGTTGCAGTTTTTCAAGATGAAAATTCTGGGAGTCAGTTGCACAACAATGTGAATATATTTAACATTGCAAAAGTGCACACTTAAAAATGGCAAAGATAGTTTTATTTATTTATTTATTTATTTTTGAGATGGACTCTTACTCTGTCACCCAGGCTGGAGTGCAGTGGTGCGATCTCGGCTCACTGCAGCCCCTCCCCGACACATCAAGCAATTCTCCTGCCTTAGCCTCCTGAATAGCTAGGATTACAGGTGTGTGCCACCACACCTGGCTAATTTTTGTATTTTTAGTAGAAACAGGGTTTCACTGTATTGGTCAGGCTGGTCTCGAACTTCCTCAGATGATCTGCCTGCCTTGGCCTCCCAAAGTGCTAGGATTATAGGTACTAGCCACCACACCTGGCCCAAAAAAGGACAGTTCTTTAATAAAAAGACTGTGGCTAGTATCACATGACACTGGAAAAAAGGAAAAAAAAAAAGACTGTGGCTTCCATCTCGAGCTCCCTCACTCTGTCTTGCTGTGCTTACCCTGTTGTCCACCGGCTCTCTCTTTCAGATCACAGCTGTCATGTTGAGGGGGACACTAGGGCAGCCTGTGGAAGAACTCACATGGCGAAGAGTCTGCCAACAATCAGATGGGTGAACTTGGACATGTATCTTCCCAGGCCTGCCAACATGTGAATAGTCTGGCAAGTGGATCTTTGACCCCTATGTTGAGCCCTCCGATGAAACTGCAGCCCTGAGAACAGCCTGATGCAACCTCATGAGATACCTCAGAGCAGCGGTCTGCAACCTTTTTGGCACCAGGGACTGGTTCATGGAAGGCAATTTTCCACAGACTGGGGTTGCGGAGTGGGCATGGTTTTGGGATGAAACTGTTCCACCTTGGGTCGTTAGGCATTAGAATCTCATAAGGAACACACAACCCTCTTGATGCTTCTATGAGAATCTAATGGGCTGCTAATGTGACAGGAGGCGAAGCTCAGGCAGTAATGCTCACTCGCCCACCGCTCACCTCCTGCTGTGTGGCCTGATTTTAACAGGCCATAGATCCATACCCGTCTATGATCTGGGGATTGGGAAACCCTGTCTTGGCGTACAGGCACCTGAGCTGTGGTAGATTCTCAACACAGGGAAGCTGTAGCATAATGAAGATTCATTGTTTTAAGCCACTAAGTTTTGGACTAATTTGTTATGCAGCAATAGAGAACTAATACACTATCAAATGCATTTTGCTCAGATTGCAAGGTAGACCCTACCTGGACTTTAGCTGCAACCCTGTTTTTCGGGATATAACTGTATATGTATTGTGGTAGGCCAAATAATGAGCCTCCCAAAATGTCCACATTTCTAATTTCCCGGAACATACTGTGGGTGTGTTACACCACAAGACAAAAGGGACTTTGCAGATGTAATTAAAGTTACAAGCTTTAAAATACATTATTTTAGATGAGCTGAGTGGGTCCAATCTAATTACCTGAGCCCTTAAAAACAGAACTTTGGCTGGAGGCAGGAGAGATTTGCCAGAAGTGGAAGATGGAGAGATTCGAAATGTGAGAGGACCTCACTGATGCTAGAAAGGGCAACACATAAAGCATGAAAATGAAGATGGGGAGCCTCTAGGAGCCAAGACCTGACCCCAGCTGACAGCCAGCAGGAAGAGGGGGACCTGGGCTCTGCGACTCTCAGGAACTGAAACAACCTGAAAAACCGTGAAAGCAATTCAGTGCTGGAGTCTCCAGAAAGGAAGGCAGCCCTGCTAACACCTTGATTTTGGCCCTGTGAAAGCCAAGGAAGAAAAATCAGTAGCGCCAACTGGGACTTCAGACCTACAGAGGTCTAAGATGAATAAATATGTGTTATTTTCAGTTCACTAAGTTTGGGGTAATTTGTTATGGCAGCAATAGAAAATATATCTATATATATGATATTTATTGCTTTTCAGTACTTTCCTACCAAGTATCATTGCTATGCAGATGTTGCACAATGCTGTTTATCATTTTCCACTTATTCTGCTGAAGCAATCATTCACTCTCTTCACGTCTCTGTGTGTTGCAGGCTTGAGTGTTCCATGCATTGTTTTTAAGGCTCTCTTGGAAAGACGCTCCTTCTTTGGGAGTCTGGCGTCTGGCTGGAGAAAGACGGAATGCCTGCTGGTTGTTTCTGAGGCTACTAATCAATACTTACCATTAGAATGACAACTCTATGCATCACTAAACTTTGACCTTTGTGCCCTGGAGCAGTCCCAAGATGCCAATTGATGTATGGGCAATATACATATTCCATGAACACAATACCCCTTTCATAGACTTTCCTGAATTAAGTTTTAGAGGTACTGGCAATGGCAAAATAATGTTGCTAATGTACCAGCAAGCTCAGGATATTTAGAAAGAGTGCTTGGATTACAGTAACTGCGTTGATGATTTTTTAAAAGATCTTTTGGATGGATGCAGCATTTGGAATGCTGATAAGATGTCCCTGTCTTCAGCATAACTGGGTGATGTTGGCATCAAATGTCCCTTAAGCCAAAGAACCTTAATTGCACTTCTTTATCTACAACTTTCAGGATTTTATTTCTGCAAAAGTTTGTATGTTTCAGGGAACTCTTCATAATGGTCTATCATCATATAACACGATGGTGTTCCCAGTAAAGGGTGTTGATATCTCTGTTTTCCTTGATCTCTTCAAATGGAAGCAATTGCCGAACAGCTGTTTGGATTAAAACCAAATGGTTAATTTAAGCAGGCTTTCAAGAGGCAGTTATTTTGATTAAAGGGACCATATATGAATGGCCTTTGGCAGTTTCTTATATCTAATCAGTGAGGTCCACACACTTCAGCCCTTGTATGAAACCGGTGGTCGTGGACAGCTCAAGTCAGAAAGGGTTTATCAGAAGAGAAGATGCATGGAGCCCCATTAAAGAAAGGATAGCCAAGCCTCTTAGGCGCTGAAAAGCCATTAGGAACCAAAGAAGGCTATTCCTTCCATCTCTTTCTCTCTCTCTTCATAGCTAATTACCCTCTCATCATTGCTTTCCCCTGGAATTCACTGCTTCTTAATGCCCAGGGCTGAGAATTCCATCAGGTCTGATTTTATATCACTTTCAACTTCGTGGAACTGATTCCACAGACTAACCTCATTCTAAGTCTGTATTTATTTGTTTGTTTATTTATTTATTTATTTATTTGTGAGATGGAGTCTTGCTCTGCTGCCCAGGCTATAGTGCTGTGCAATCTTGGCTTACTGCAACCTCTGCCTCCCAGGTTCAGGCGATTCTCCTGCCTCAGCCTCCCAAGTAACTCCACCATGCCTGGCCTAAGTCTGAATTCAAATTCACCCAATTTTAAATTCCCAGGAGAGAATCTGATTGGCTTAGTGTGATCTGGATGAGTCAGGAGTCATATGACATGGCGAGAGCTGGCTCTTCCAAGTGACATGAGGCAGGGAAGAGATGACAGGACACCTCCAGAATATTTCCTTAACTGATAAAAGCAGATACCTCTTTGCTACTTCTTTTTTTACCTATCTGCAAATCTGTTAAAGGACATTTTTTTCATCTTTATCTTCACTACCATACTTAGCTCAGTGCCTCAGCCAGAGAAGATGCTCAATACATTAAAATGTATGTATATACATATAAAGGCGATCATGCCTTTTTCCAATCATACATATTTTTCTTTTTTTTTGAGACAGGGTCTCGCTCTGTCACCCAAGCTGGAGTGCCATGGTGTGATCTGTGCTCACCACGGCCTCGACCTCCAGGGCTCAAGTGATCCTCCTGCTTAAGCCTCCCTAGTAGCTTGGACTACAGGTGCACACCATCATACCTGGCTAATTTTTTTTTTTTCATAGAGACAGGGTTTCACCATGTTGTACAGGCTGGTCTCAAACTCCTGGACTACAGTGATCTGCCCACCTCAGCCTCCCAAAGTGCTGGGATTACAGGTGTGAACCACAACACCCAGTTCAATAATACATGCTTCTAATAGTGCTAATCATAATCCAACTTGGTAGTGACACCAAAAAAAATAGAAGGGAGGTCATATATTCTGATCGCTCCTTAGTTCTTTCTTCAAGATCTTCTTGGGTTAATAATGGCTATTATTTACTGTTCATTTTCCAGTGGGCAAGCATTGCATAAAGTGCTTTATACATTATTATCCCATTTATCCACTACAATAATCCTGTGAGGAAACTGGAGCTCGAAGAAGTGAGCTTAACTCGCTTAACTACACACAGTTCTAATGTACTATGGCCAACTGTAAGCCTAAATCATAGCCCAGTCCTCTTAAGCAATGTATTGTCTTTCCTCCAGTGCTATGAGTTGCGAATGAGGCTGAGAGATGAGGCTAAGAGGAGAGCTGCTGGCTGGGTCAATGCCAATTTTGTGGAACTAAACAAAATTGTTCCGTTCTAACAGTTTTTGAAAGCATTTTGAACATGGCCTTGGTCCTTCCATGGTTCTGAGGATTTCCTACAACTCCTCTTAATTGAGTCTTTCCAGGCTGAGCTACAGGATATAAGCAATTCAACAACAAAAAAATTCTCAGAATTTCTCTCCTTTTCCTTTTAGCTAAGTGAGAATGTGTCCCCCAGCTCTCTGCTCTTAACCACTGAAAAACAGTCTGGAAATCTGAGTCAAGACCTGGGTCAAACCTGCCATTTTTCACTGTACCTTGCACAGTGAGGGCCGAATCCAGCCTGGCCTCCACTCACCAAGTCATGTACTCTGGCACAAGGCTATACTGCCCAGAGGAAGGGATGCTGTGTTTTAATTCACATCCTAAGTCACCCTGTGGGTGCCTTGTGGCCTAGGGGCAGCCTTGGATGGATATAACATTGTTTCAGATATCCCCTGCTTTAGATTTTGATTATGACTTGTGATCATTCTATTTCTGTGTAATATCTCTAATCTCTATTTTAGCAAGAGGAATCCAAATTCTGGAAGTCTTTCTCGGGGGAAAGAGGGGCTGACATGGGTACCTAGAACTGGGTTGCTGCGTGTTCATGGGAGGGTTTTCTTCTTGTCGCCCCCTGGCTTGTCTCCCACACACCCCTAGTCCCGTCCACAGAGGGCAATCTGAGCAGCCTTGGGAATAGTGGGGAGAGAAACTGGAACTTGGTTTAGTAAAACAACTCAGTGAAGACACCAACTAAGGAAAGCCAATGTTATTTCCAAAAAAGCCTGGCTTGTCTTAGAGGTGAGTTTTTTTTTTTTTTCTTTTTTGAGATGGAGTCTAGCTCTGTTGCCCAGGCTGGAAGTGCAGTGGCAGATCTCGGCTCACTGCAACCTCCACCTCCCGGGTTCAAGCGATTCTTCTGCCTCAGCCTCCTGAGTAGCTGGGAATACAGATGCACCACCATGCCCAGCTAATTTTTATATTTTTAGTAGAGACGGGGTTTCACGATATTGGCCAGGCTGGTCTCAAACTCTTGACCTTGTGATCCACAAGCCTGGGCCTCCAAAATTGCCAGGCCACTGTGCCTGGCCTTTTTTTTTCTTTCTTTTTTTCTTTCTTTCTTTTTTTTTTTTTTTGAGACAGAGCCTTGCTCTGTAGCCCAGGCTGCAACCTCTGACTCCTGGGTTCAAGCAATTTTCTTTTCTGCCTTAGCCTCCCAAGTAGCTGAGACTACAGGTGTGTTTCACCATGCCTGGCTAATTTGTGTATTTTTATTAGAGATGGGGTTTCACCATATTGGCCAGGCTGGCCAATATCCTGACCTCAATGATGCACCCACCTCAGCCTTCCAAAGTACTGAGATTACAGGCGTAAGCCCCTGCGCCTGGCTGCCTTCGATTTCTTTCTAAGGAAGGTGAAAATCCTCTATCCAACCCACAAGACACTATGGGCACTGCTAAGGTGTTACGCAGTGTTTTGTTTCTAGGTACTGTTAAAATGCCTTTCCAACATGCTGCCATGATTTTAATTATGTATGTGTGTTCATCCTGAAATACATACATTTTGGAATATATGTGGAATGGAATTCAAATTTTAAAGAGACAGACTATGAATTTTAAGATCTCCTTCCTCCTGCCCCAGGTGTTCATTTGATGCCTAGACATATTTATGGATGGCAGTATCTAGAGAGTACCTAGGCAGTAAAATGGAGGAGTTAAAAATCATCAGTTTGGGCCGGGTGCAGTGGCTCAGGCCTGTAATCCTAGCACTTCGGGAGGCTGAGGCGAGCGGATCATGAGATCAAGAGATGGAGACCATCCTGGCCAACATGGTGAAACCCCATCTCTACTAAAAATACAAAAATTAGCTGGGTGTAGTGTTGCACTCCTGTAGTCCCAGCTACTCGGGAGGCTGAGGCAGGAGAATCGCTTGAACCTGGGAGGTGGAGGTTGCAGTGAGCTGAGATCATGCCACTGCACTTTAGCCTGGCGAA
>PVKP010038064.1:0-21168 GCA_004027715.1 Plecturocebus donacophilus
GGAACGTGATTCATCTACAGACTAACAGCAAAACAAGACTTCCTTTTCCAACCCGCTTCTTCTTCCTCCTCCTCCTCCTCCCCTTCCACTCCCCCTCCTTTTTCCCTCCCACCTCCTTATGAAAAAGGCTCTGTCAGGCATTGCAAGATGCAGCTCGGTTCTTTGATGTCAGAGTAGTATGCTAATAAAGGAAGAGGGGTGTTACACTAAACACCACAAGCGTGTACAACGGACTTATTACGAGGTACAGAAAACTGAAACTGCCCAAAGCATATACCATACCTCCCTGCCAAATGCAAAACAATGATTCAATGCAAGAAAAATGTTAGCCAAATATTGCAGTTATGTCTCTAGGATCGAGAAGTGGCTACAAATGTGTCTAATAAGGATTAAAAATTATCAAGAGTTAAGGTTTATTTTGGGGAGCGGGGAGAAGGGATGGAGTTGACTGAAAGAAAAGAAGTGGAACAGAGGAATTCTGTGTATCTTAATACTTTTTGTGACTAAGAGTAGCCGCCTGGCTGGGACGTCTCCTTCAATGTTTCTATGCACACTAACTGGGTCTAGAATGTGGGTCTGCTACTTCATTTGCCTGTTTTCTTACTATTCCAGATCCTTCTAGCCCCCACCCTGTCTAACATTCTCGGGGACAAACTTACTCCAGAATGCATTCTCACTTCAGACATTCTCTTACTCGGATCATAAATGATTTGGGAGAGAAAAGGATGAGGAGCTATGGGAAGCAAAAAGCAGAAAGGAGTGAAGAAACAAAAGAAAAGGGGTAAAAAATCTTTCTAGGAGCTGCTCAGATTTTCCTTGAGTTGGCCAGAGTATCCTTAGCTAGGCTGTGAAAGCAGGGGCTCAAATACCACAACAGAAGGGGAGAAGAGAGATCTAACATCTACATTTCTGTTGACATTGCAAATAAAGTTGGTGAAAAGGTTTTTCGGGAGCTAAAAAACGGGTATAGAAAAAGGTATAGATGAGTCTCCATATCCTCAGGCCAGGTATTCAACTGCTGACCAGCTAAAAGGAGGGAAATACAGCAAACTCTGCTAAGAGTGCAAACATTTTCCCCACCTATCTATTAATACGCCACAGCTGCAGCCTTTAATCTCAAATAAAAGCCTTTTATCTCCCTATTCCTCACTGGTTCATCAAGGAATGAAGGTGGACAACCCCTCCCCTCTCATGCCCCCAGTGAGTGTTGATTCTGCAATGGTACCAATATGTGCAGAGAAACAGATGTTGCTTTTCATTACAAATGAGGCTAGAAAACAGTAGAAACAAGATGATTTGACAGAGAGTTAAAAGTTGTAAATAAAATTCTTGCTCAGGCTTATCAAAAGCATGGGAACCCCCAAAGATCTACAAATACTTCCCAACTATGTGGTCTAGGGCACAGATAGAGACTTTAGGCTTGAATGTATAGATAAACTGATAGTTTATTATCTTCTGTAAAAGCTTTTACCAAGCTAGTATGCAGAACTTGCCCTTCTCTTTTTTTTTGAACACAGAGCTGCCTCCCCTCTGTCCTCAATATGGTTTGTTCCTCATTGCCACTCCCTTCGGTTTTAATTAGAATCAAATGTTTCCTGCTTCCAAAGTTCCCAGGCATCTGTCTCTCTAGGGATCAGATGAGAGATGCTTTAATCACCATTAAAACCCTTCTACAGGCCAGGCGCAGTGGCTCACGCCTGTAATCCCAGCACTTTGGAGAGCCGAAGTGGGTGGATCACAAGGTCAAAAGATCAAGACACCATCCTGGACAACATGGTGAGACCCTGTTTCTACTAAAAAAAGTACAAAAATTAGCCAGGTGTGGTGGTGCATAGAGTCCCAGCTACTCGGGAGGCTGAGACAGGAGAATCCCTTGAACCCGGGAGGCGGAGGTTGCAGTGAGCCAAGATCGCACCACTGCATTCCAGCCTGGCAACAGAATGAGACTCTGTCTCAAAAAAAATAAACAAAACCTTTCTACCCTAACCCTGTCCAGTAACTTAAATGTAGATAATCTATATCAATGTAACAGATATTTTGTACCTTATAGTGGAGGCAAACAAAAGAAATAAATAACAAGATATCTGTTTTCAGGAAGTTTATATGACAAACTTGTTTCAAAATAGTATTTGCTGAAAGAGCCTATAGATTACTGTTTGAGACATATAGACTAACCTTTTTATTTCTAACTTCCGGCTTTTGCCACTGACTGGAAACCAAGATTTCCTGCCTTTTCTGCATATTAAAAGGATAATTCCTTACATATTCTGTTCTTTCTTGGAGGACAAATACCCTGGGTGGGAAACAAATGCTCTGGGTGGAGAAAGAGAGTCTGTGTTTCTTTCCCCTCTGGATCTGCTCCACATTCCCCAACAAAAGACAGAATCTGCAGTCTTGGGCTTTTGCAGTTGATTTGACAATTCCAAGTTTTTATCAAAAACATCTGGAACCACTGAACAGTAATTCTGTTAGGATTCTGAAATACAGCAACAAATTATTTCATATCTAAACCAGAGCTGAGAGTTACAGATATAAAGGAGGTTTTGAGTTTATTTCCCTTTTCCTTTAATTTGGGGAACCTGTAGTAAAATATTTTATTATTTACAGCCATACTACTTAACAGTAGTTACTTACAGTATTAATTTTATCTCCCTTTTCTCTCCATCCTGCCTTCTATCCACAACAAAGGGTGCCAGACTCTTTAAAAGCAACTGGTGCTTTTAGTCTGTCTCATGCCACAGGCCCAACATGAATTCTTAAAAGATTCCAGGAAATGTTCAACATGAATTTGGAAGAAAAAAAGAAAAAAAAAGATTTCGAGGAAAATGAAATATAAAAATATTTTATACATCTTAATTTAGCTATAGCATTTGTGCTCATGAATTAAATTTTCATTTGATTTACTTAATTACGAGATCTAGCACCTTACCAAATTGTTTAAGCATTTGTATAGGTCAACACTGTGGCTCCTTTAGTTCAGTTAGGGCAGAAGCCCATCTGAAGTCTCACAGCAAAGTTTCTGAATTAAGACACCACCTAGTGGGGATGCTGAAGACCCAACTGAACACTAAAGTCCAGTAAATATTTTGCGGGGTGGGGATGGGGGTGGGAGTCATCTGCTACTAAATATTTTTCCTGAAACCCTGAAGTGAACATAAAGTAGCAGCAGGTGACTGGAGACTGGTTAATGTTTCACCAATGCTCAGTTTTACTCTCTGCAGAGAACATAAGGTACTAAATGAAAATCAAGGGTTCTTTCTCTTCCCAGGTGTGCCACTGTCTCATTGAGCAACTTGGGAGATACTAGTTTGACCCTCTGGACCAAGATTTCCAGAAGGGAAAAATGAGAGGGATTTGACACTAGATCATATCTGAAGGTCATTCATGCTCTAATATTGTATACTGCCAGTCTGAGACTAGAGTTGTTATTACCTGCCATATGTTTCATAGAATATGCAAAGATTGAGAGGAGAAAGAAAAGGGAATCAAGACATTCTCTTAAAACTTGCAGAAAACACTATTTGGCATAATGACACTTTCTACTCTTGCTCTTCACATGAAATGGAAAGGAAGGAAAAGTTTACCAAGTCAACAATTTTCATTAATCTATGATCTCATTCACTTAAATATAGTGAATTATCCAGATTCACACATATGTTGGTGGTAAAATTTATTAGAATACAGATAAAACAGGCTCCACTTGAGCAACTCCTGTCCACTAAGGTAACAGACTGCCTCAAGTAAGAGTAATGAAAAGTTGAGAGGTCAAAGAGTATTTGAGAGGTAAAAGCAGAAAATGACATACAATGGCTGCAAAGACATCGTCTCCAACTAGGGTTTCCTTGTAAATTTCAAGGTAGGTGTTGGTTTAGGTGCTAGGTACTATGGCTCCAGGAGAAGCAGGTCTACTGTTCTCTCCTAGCATTCACTTACACACAGATTTGAAGGTTACAAGACAGTAAAAGTGTAAAGGAGGAGGAGAGACCTAGAAGGCCATAACCAGCATTTCTTTTCAAATTAGTAGCAAGCAGTAGCCTACAGTTCCTTTCCTTAACCCTTTACTGCCTCTCAAGAAGAAACCTTAAGACAATTTAACTGGTGGCAGCAAATTGACAATAGCAATAATTAACAACAAATTAATATGGAAGAATATAAGAAAAAAGTATCTTCATAAACTTGTGCTCTTTACAGGAACAAGGTCTCATGGAACATACACACAAATGTTAAATTCTACTAAAATTACCAACGGCTTCGTGAACTAAATAAAAGAAGGAAGAAAGAAAGGCAGATAGCAGAATCAAAATTTCAGTTGGGACAATAGTGACAAGATAGCTTAATCTCGAGGACAGGTCTTCTGGAGCAAGACTTATTAACTGCAACATTTACTGAATACCTCCTGTTTGCCAGGTGCTTCCACAGATAGAATTTCATTTATTTCTCATAAAAAGCTATAAGGTGAAATTTCACTGTCTACAGATGAGGAAAAGCAGCACTCAGAGTTTAAATCAGTTATATAACATCACACAGCTAATAAAACAGGTCTGCTTTAAACTCAGTTCTGTAAATCAATCTTTCCACTGCATCTTATTTTGCCAATTGATAAATTCCCCCAAGAAACTGCCCAGCTAATTTTAGTATTTTTGGTATAGATGGGGTTTCACCATATTGGCCATACAGTATTTCAGATTGTAACCTAGACCTTGGAAAGTATTTTTTTTATCATCAGTTAATTTTTAAACAGCTCTACTGAAGTATAATTTACATAAACTGTACCTATTCAAAGCATAATAAATGTTTTAGAAACATTTAATTTTTTAAACTGTATTATCAACTTTTCCTAAACATGTTTTTAAGATGCATCAGAATTTTTTAAACCTGGAGTGCCAAGAACACTAAACATGGCAAACTGAGTAACAATTTCACATGAAAAATCTCAACCAAGAAATTTCACATAGAAGATTCGTAACATTATTGTGACTGTATAGTACAACTCCACGTCACTGCCCTAAATCTTCAATAAGCTTTTCAGTAAATAAAGTTTAATTATTCGGCAAATATTTCTTGAACACGTACGCTTGGCACTGAGGATATGGCACTGAACAAAACGGACAATACGTAATTACAATCATGTATGAGACTGGCCCTTAGAATATGTTACTAACCTGAGACTCTACGGAAGACTAGGAAGTAACCAGGCCAAGGGTGTTATGTGTGGATGGTGGTGTAGGGAGGCAGGGAAGGAAAGCCAGGGAGACTGACTGGCGTCTAAGTTCAGGCAGAAGACTGCGTGCTAAGGCCCAGAGGGAAGAAAGCGCAGAGAGACAAAGGATGAGGCCATCCCCAGTTGAACATGTTACTTGTGTTCACAAGTATATGTTACCACAATAGGAAAAGCAATTGAAGAAGTGTTAGCAAGGGAAAGGCATGATGGCATCTATATTTCAAAATTTTTTTTCTGGAATACTCTCAAAAGACAGGAGGGAGCAAGTCTAGAGACAGATAAATTATAAAGCTGTTACAGAAGTTAGATGAGAAATGATGGTAGTGTGATCTCAGGTGCTGAAAGCAGAGATCAAGAAAAGAAACCGAGAGTCCAAAGATATTTAACATTAACAGGATACTGGGCATTAGGGAGGGAGCAGGACGGTAAAGAAGTATGATGATGGACTAGGCTTCTGTCCTGAACAACTAGGTAAAGGGTGGAATGCAGGAGAAGGTGGCAGGGAGAGATTAGATGATGAATTCACTTTTAGACACAGTGAATCTGAGACATAGTATCTCAGAGATATCTGAACAGAGCCATGGTAAACAGATGAAAAGTGTATGACTGGATCTCGGGAATGGCTGGGGTTGGACATTCAGATTTGGGAATTAACACACAGATGTGACACCCAGAAAACGAAACGGAGAAAGTATTTCAAAGAAAGGATAGTAAACAGTGCCAAATGCTATAAAACGGTCACACAAATACAAGATCTGGATTTTGCTAGGCAAATATTTTGTAGCTCTTGGTGAGGGTAGTTCTGGTGTAGTTGTAAACTGATGAAAACTGGATTTAAATACTCTATTTCACCAGAGAAAACAAATTCTTTTTTTGGGGGGGGAGGGCGCGGGGGGAACGGAGTTTCGTTCTTGTTGCCGAGGCAAAAGTGCAGTGGGGTGATCTCGATTCACTGCAATCTCTGCATCCTGGGTTCCAGCGATTCTCCTGCCTCAGCCTCCCAAGTAGCCTGTCACCACACCCGGCTAATTTTTTTATTTTTAGTAGAGACGTGTTTTCACCATGTTGGCTAGGCTGGTCTCGAAGTCCTAACTTCAAGTGATCCACCCACCTCGGCCTCTCAAAGTGCTGGGATTACAGGTGTGAGCCACCACACCCGGCCCTTAAGTTCTTTCTATCTGTATACTAAACTCTTCTGAGTTTTCTCTTAAGACATTTTTTTCCTTTAGAGAAAGTGCCTTAAGTGAATCCTTATATAATGATTGCTCTAAGATTTCTAACCTGGCAATAAATACTTTAGATCGTTAAAAACTTTAAGAAGTAAACAAAACACTGACAGAGAAAAAGGACCATTAGCAGGAAGTGAGTTGCATGCATCGTGACCATCCTTTTTTATTCTTTTGATTGTGTCAAAGAGATTTTGCCATAGAAACCGAAGTATAACACTTGAATACACATACTGCTACCCTGGTCAGGAATATGAATAAAGGTTCCATATAGCTAAAGGAGGGAGGCAGGGTGGACAAGTGTTTTGACAAGGAAGTGGAAAAAGAAGGGAAAAGGCAACGAGTGAGAAACTCCCTTTCCATATGATCATCTACGGAAATAAGAACAAATTTCATTCCAGAAAAAACAAAGACAATGAGGTAAAAGGAAACAATGCTGACCTTTACTGACCATAATTCTGTAATGGGATTTCGTCATCATCAGCATGCCAAGGTCAATTAGTAGCAAACTAATGAATATTAGCCAAATTTATTTACCCATTCAGCCAATACTTAAGTGTCTGCTGTAGGTGAGTTGTCCCGTAAGGTGTTATGAGAGATATACATATACATAAGAGATTTCTGGGTCCTCAAAGAAAATACAGCAGGAACTGTATGAAACACAAATACAAGACAGCTTGGGTAGGTAGCACCGATGAAAAGCGGAATTTCAGCACAAGGAAGAGGATCTCTGGCTGAAGTGATAGAAAAGATGCTGTTTTAAAATAAATGGAAAGAAAGAGAAAATAGGAGAGAGAAGGTGGGCGCTGTATATAAAGAGTGTGAGTGAAGGAAAAGCTGTCAGTGAATGCCAGGGAAGACAGACGAATAGCACAATGCCTGGTTACATGCATCAGATTCATACAAGGGACTGATATGACATCGGGTAGAAGCATTAACAGCACAGATTATACAAACAGATGATGCAAAAAGAAAACTGCCGTATGATCTAGCAATCCCACATACCCTTTAGTAGCTAAAGGCCATGAAATCAGTATTCACTACCATGTTTGGTACAGTGTTGACAACAGCCAAGATATGGAACCAACCTAACTGTCCATCGACAGATGAATGGATAAAGAAAATGTGGTATACAAACACAATAGAATATTATTCAGCTATAAAAAATAACAAAATCTTGTTATTTACGGCAAGATGGATGAGCCTGGAGGACATTATGTTAAAATGAGATAAACCAGGCACAGAAAGACAACCACCGTAACGTCTCACTGAAAACGTGAAATCTAAGTAAGTTGATTTCACAGAAGAAGAGTACAGTAGTGGTTATTAGAGGCTGGGACAAGGATGGGAAGAGGATGGAGAGAGGCCGGTCAATGGGTCGAGTCACAGAAGGAACAAATGTAGTATTCCATGACATTGCAGGGTGGGTGACTATGGTTAGCAATAATATATTGTGTATTTCAAACTCGCTGGATGAGAGGATTTTGAATGTTTTCACCAATAAGAAATAATTAATGTTTGAGGTGACAGATATGCTAATTATCCCAATTTGATCATTACCCATTATCTACATGTACCAAAATATCACACTGTACTCCATAAATGTGTACAACTATGTGTTAATTAAAAATTTAAAAAGCATGTGATGTTATGCTAAAGAGTTTAAGACTCTATAAAGGGCAGCTGGGAGCCAGTGAAGATGTTTGAACGAAGAAGTTATGTGATTTATGCTGTCATTCAGAAAGGCAGTACAAAAGTCTTTAGCTTCATCCAGTCTAATCTCCTTTGCCTGGATTTCAGACTGCTCCATGACCCTTATCCAATCTCATTTTCTACTGTTCTTCAAGATAAGCCTAATGCTTGTGTCTCAAGGTTCCACCATCAGGATGTGGTTCTTCCTACTTCAACTCCCCTGGCTCTTAAAACAATCATGGTTTCTGGAATTCCCTCTCTTGCCTATCTACCTTAGCCAAAGTCCATCCTTTAATTCTGCTTTCCCAATCCAGCTCTCTCTGCCTACTCTAATCCTTCTCATAATGCCATCCTTTGAACCACTATGGGACTTAGACTCTGCTGTGCTGACTCTATGGCATCCTGTCCTGTGTTGTTCACTGCTACCACATGCTGGTCTGACTCTAAGCAAATAATAATTGCCTTAAAGGCAATAGCCATTTCTTAAATTTCTCCAGAGTGCCAAAAATGGCATGAGACATCCAAAGTGAGATGAGTAACCGATGTCTTCGATTACCACCACAATCACACCCTAAGACTTTTATTGAACAAGGAGAGAAAAGAATTTTGTCTGAAGTAGTCTCTGTATTAGAAGAATACAAGTCCTGGCCAGACATAAAAACTCCTGCTCAAAATAACCATAACCCAAGGAAAATTTGAATCCCATATAAAATAAAAATGTATTACTTTAGGAAATTACTTGACTACTACTTATTTTTCTCTTCACTGCAAAAAGATTATCTCTAGCATAGTCATGCAGTCAGACAAGCCAACAAATGATTCAGCTTCCCATGGAAGACTTCCCTCATCCCTCCAGGTAAATATACACCATTGTACAATCATGCTTTCCAAAAAATGGGGAGGTACGACTTGCTCTTTTTATCAGTTGTCCAAAAAAACAAAGCAAAGGGGAAAAGAGAGAAGTGCTTCATGAAAAAGCCTATTTGTCAACACCACTGCCAGGTTAATTCTGGCATTCACTCATACTCAAAGCAATAAATTTGCTTCTGTTCATTTAGAGATTATTATTTGGGGCTTGTATTTTGACAATTTTACTCAACTAGAACAGATATTTTAATGTTCTCGAAATTTTTAAGAAAGTACAATGTAACTGTTTACCTTAGATTACACTAAAAATTTGCTTTGGAAGGGTTATCACAAAAATATGTTTAAAGAGTAGGGAATGCTCCTTTACTTAAATGTCATACTAGCAGAGATCTCTCACACAGGAAAAATCAAAGGAAATGAAGGGACAAATGAGTAGCTTAATGACTATTAAGCTAGCATAGTGGTTAAAAGCATGAACTCTGGAGCTAGACTGTGTTAAGTAACTTATACAACCTTTCTGTTCCTCAGTTTCTCACCTATATAATAGGGATAAAAATAAAGGCAGTGGTTAAAAAAAAAAAAGGTTGTTGTGAGCAATAAATAAATTAATGTATATTACATTTTTGTCTTATTTTTAAAAAGGAGGTACTTAAGTCAGCCTACAAGGGGGCATATAAAATAAAACCAAGTAACTATGGTAAATTCTGACTCAAGTCAGAATTGAAAGAACAAAACACTTTTGCTTTCAATCAGACTGCCATATCCCCTCTGGATCTATTTGGTATCATGGCACAGGAAAGCAGAGGGAAAAGTGAACTTTTCCAGTCCTCTGGTAACTGGAGAAGGCAAGGAGCTACCTCAAAAACTAATAATAAAGAAACTACTGAGTATCTGAAGCGGTGTTAAGAAGAAGTACTTCTTTAAAAGCCAAGAAAGAACACAGAAGTGTTAAGTCCCAAAAAAGAAAAGAAAACAAAAGAAAGAAGGAAAAAGCTTCCTCATCTGAGGCAAAGGGAAATAAAAGACAGATATTTATAGATTTTTCCTGGCCAATCCCCAAGTGCCTAATTTGGATTGAACTTAAAATGTCCCCAAAACAATCCCCACCCAGAAAGCTGAAATAGCATCTGGCTCTGAGAGGTGACCTTGAGAAAGAAGTCTAGTACCATGACCACTTCTCTGGCCTTTTCTCTCACTTTTCCTTGCAAGATTCTTCTACTTGAGTCACACAAGTTATTGTTCTCAGACTATTTTACAACTGGCTGCCTCCATGTCCTTGATCCTCTCATGATGTTCTTCCCAGTCTAGGCAAAACCAGACTAGTCTTTAAGATCTCTTAAACTGTGGTCACCTCCATGCCTCCACCAAACACCTCAGTCAAAAAAGTGGTCTATCTTGCCTCTAACTCCATTAGAACTGTGTTAGCACTCACCCATCAATTATCACAGTTACGTAGGGGCCTGATGTACAAGGCTCATGGAACAACATATCTCCTGTTTCTTTAGATTTCTTAGCATTCAACAAATAGTTTCTGTATAAATAAATATGTATCTCTGTCTGAAAACGATCTTTCGTGTAAAGAAACTCATGCTCAAGGGTAGATCAAACCTAGGCCGGGTGCAGTGGCTCACGCTTGTAATCCCAACACTTTGGGAGGCTGAGGCAGGTGGCTCACCTAAGGTCAGGTGTTCAAGACCAGCCTGGCCAACATGGTGAAACCCCATCTCTACTAAAAATACAAAAACCAGCTGGGCGGGGTGGTGGATTCCTGTAATCCCAGCTACTCAGGAGGCTGAGGCAGGAGAATCGTTTGAACTTGGGAGGCAGAGGTTGCAGGGAGTCAAGATCATGCATTACACTCCAGCCTGGGTGACCCAGCAAGCCTCCATCTTCAAAAACAAAACAAACAAAACAAAACAAAACAAAACAAAACACCAGTAGATTAAACCAGTGCAGAAAACCCAGATTCAAAAACTCTTTTATTTAAAAATGTAAAATAAATCATAAATTTTTGACACAGAGATATGCACTAAAGAAAAAGGTCATCTACTCTGCCCACTACAAACAAATGACATTAGTAGTTAGACCTTATCAACATATGAGTCGTATCAGAAATGTATCAGTAAATGGAGGATATTCCGTCTACCCTTAACGCTGTTTTAAAAATAAAAAATTTTAAATGGCTTTGAGGAATGATAGACGTATAACAAATTATGTACATTTAAAGTATACACAACTTGATAAGCTTGAAGACTCATTGCTTTTTTAAAACTATACATGGAAGTTTGGGTGGGTTCTATAAAATTATCCATCTTTGAGATTCATCTAACTAAATATATATTGATTTTTATATTATTTTACTTTTTCCCAATTATTTATAAGCTGATATCCTAGAACCTTTTTTAAAAAATTTTATTTTAAGTTCCAGGCTACATGTACACAACATGCAGGTTTGTTACATAGGTAAACATGTGCCATGTTGGTTTAGTGCACCTATCAACCCATCACCCAGGTATTAAGCCCAACGTGCATTAGCTATTTATCCTCATGCTTTCCCACCTCTCACCCGACTCCTCGACAGGCCCCAGTGTGTGTTGTTTCTCCACTGCATCCATGTGTTCTCCGATAAGCGAGAACATGTGGTGTTTGGTTTTCTGTTCCTGTGTTAGTCTGCTAAGGATAATGGCTTCCAGCTCCAACCATGTTCCTGCAAAGGACCCTTTCTAAGTATGCAAATATCTCCTTTTGGAATTTATGTGAATGTTCTACAACTGTTTCCAGTGAAACTTTTAAATACACTCTGCATAAAATGGTAAATTATTCGAGACCACGTTTCATGAAAGCATTCTGATAATTTCTCAAAAACTACAGGGGCATGTGTGTGTGTTTAATGGCTCAGAAGTGTTCACAGCACTGACTGTCAGCAATAATTTATCTAGGAAATTAAATAATCCATGGAGATTAAGAGCATAAATTATCAGGGCACTCATGAGTTCTTAGTGTGGCACTGAGTAGGAAACCTATCAACTGTCCCTCCAACTAGCCATCTATAGATTATTAACATCTCTCTTATGCCTGCCCTATGAATATGTTACAGTACACATCGGTGGTACTCAAAAGAACTCAGCATATGGTTTATTGTTCAGAAGAACTTCCTAAATCTTCCTAATCTCTCTTTCATACAAGTAGGGTTTTCCTGGGTCTGAATTCTAACGGCTCCATGCATCTAACTCTCATTCTGATGAAAATCAAGAAGCTTATGAAGGCTGGCCACAGTGACTCATGCCTGTAACCCCAGCATTTTGGGAGGCCGAGGTGGGTAGATCACCAGAGGTCAGGAGTTTGAGACCAGCCTGACCAACACAGTGAAACTTTGTCTCTACTAAAAATACAAAAACTAGCTGGGCATGGTGGTGGGTGCCTGGAATCCCAACTACTCCGGAGCCTGAGGCAGGAGAATCACTTGAACCAGGGAGGCAGAGGTTGCCATGAGCTGAGGTTGCATCGTTGCACTGCAGCCCAGTTGACAGAGCGAGACTCCATCTTTAAACACACACACACACACACACACACACACAGAAAAGAAGCCTTTGATCTGCTCTGTTTCATTACTAAGAATTATCCAAATTCTACATAGAGAGAAAGATGAATCACCCATCTTGGTTCAATCCTAAATACTCATATTAATGGGTTATCAATGAGGACCTTCCTATTCTTCACCCAATTTTTAGCTGCAACTCCTGCCACAGGGATTAAATCAGCTTTTTAATCTCAACTTGCAAAACTTAAATCTTCAAATATATTTGTTATGTAATTAGGAAACAGGTATTTTAAAAGAAAGTGACCTATTTAAGGTTGTCAGCACCCTGAAGGAGAGGAATAAATGAAGTAAATACTGTATCCCCTTATGTAGAGTTCACTGAAGCACTACTTACAGAAAATTGTTGACTAACTAGAAATCAGCCTTGCTGACATTATTCCTGTGTTCCTTTTTCTTTCACAGCACTCAACACACATTAGACATTATAAATGCCTGCCATGTGTGAGACATGTGACAAGTCACCGTGCATGAAAACATGGCTGAAGCAGAGTCACCGGCAGGAGGCAGCAGAGATCCCAGTGCAGTACTTGGTGGGACACAGGAGATGGGCCGCAATTCCACTGGGTCTGCTCCGGTGTGGGGAGGGAGAACAGCGTAACAGGAGGCCTGAGAGAGCAAACAGGCCACCACAGGCAACACTGCACATTGGAGAAGGGCCTTCAAGAAGGAAAGAGTACCCCTGCGGACTCCAAAGATGCATTTCAGGCACACAGAATACACTGAGTGAGTACAACAATAAATTTCAACTTACAAGGGCGTTCTGGTGAGGCTGGCAGCTGGACCATGGGGTGAAACGGTATAACTGATGGGACTGTACAAGTCATCTTAAGATACAGATTATAAAGTCCATGTATGCCACGTCACAGAGTTTAAACAACGTTTGAAAACCAAGGAGCTATTTAATGTACTCTGAGCAAGAATCTACAACATGGGCTAGACCACATGGTTTTCAAAATGTGGCCTACAAAACCCTGAGGAGACCTTTCCAGAGTGTCTGTGTGATCAAAACTATTTTCACAGTAATGTCAAGTTGTTATTTGCCTTTTTACTGTGTTGACATCTGCAATGATGGTGCCTTAGCACAAACCAAGACATGGGTTCCAAAATTAATCAGGAGCCATTATGTTCTTCACTGCCATACTCTGGGTACACATCTTTTTAAAATTCTGTGTGACAAAATGGGAAGCAAACACAAAACACTTCTGTGTATGGAGACATGATGCCTGTCTTGAGAAAAATCACTTCTATGATTATTTTGTGAGCTAAACTAGCTGCTTTTTTCATAAAACAACACTTTTACTTAAAAGGACTGACAAATGATGGTTAGTTAGAACTTGGGATATTTTCTTAGAAATGAATTGAGTGTATCTGCTTCTCAAGGGACACAACTGACAATATTTATAGCTGATGATAAAATTCAGACTTTCAAATGAAAATGAGAATTCTGGAAAGCCTGTAGTCACTTTGAGTCTGCCAATTAACCAATACTTAAAGACATTTCTGATGAGACTGGTGGCAGTATTAACAAATTTGAGTTTCTGATATTGTAGAATGAAATATGCAACATTTGGAAGAGCTCTATTTGGAAGAGCTGACTCAGTGAGTCAACAGTTTCCAAATGACCAATCTAGGATTTTACAAAATCATGCGTGAGTAAAAGATTCATTGAAAGTATGAGATAGGCTGAGTGTGGTGGCTCACGCCTGTAATCCCAGTAGTTTGGGAGGCTGAGGCCAGCAGATCACAAGAACAGGAGTTCGAGACCAGCCTGGCCAACATGGGGAAACTTCATCTCTACTAAAAATACAAAAATCAGCCAGGCGTGGTGGTACACACCTGTAATCTCAGCTACTGGGGAGGCCGAGGCAGGAGAATCGCTTGAACCCAAGAGGCGGAGGTTGCAATGAGCCAAGACTGCGCCACTGCACTCCAGCCTAAGCGACAGAGAAAGACTCCATCTCAAAAAAAAAAAAAAAAAAAAAAAAGTATGAAATATACCAGACCCAGCATAGTACCTCATGCCGGTAATCCCAGCAATCTGGGAGGCCAAGTGGGGTGGATCACCTGAGATCTGGAGATTGAGACCAGTCTGACCAACAGGGAGAAACTTCATCTCTACTAAAAATACAAAAATTAGCTTGGCGTGGTGACACAGACCTGTAATCTCAGCTACTCGGGAGGCTGAGGCACAGGAACAGCTTGAATCTGGGAGGCAGAGGTTGCAGTGGGCCGAGATTGTGCCACTGCACTCCAGCCTGGGAGACAGAGTACACAAAGTTCAACGATACGAATTCAGAGTCCACACTGAAAACAGCTTTTAAGAACCTACTATTTGTCAATTCTGATCTAGTATCAAAGAATATCACAATTATTTCAGAAAGCATACACCTGTATTAGCTGAACTTACTTTATATACTTTAACCAAAACAATATATTGCAATAGGCTCAATGGATAAAAGATGTAAGAATCCAAATATTTTACATTAAGTCAGAAATTAAAACAATACCATTCCTCTAAATTTTGTAGAAAATTTTTTTGTAGACAAAGTATTTTTGGCCGGACATGGTGGCTCATGCCTGTAATCCCAGCATTTTGGGAGTCCGAGGCAGGCACATTACAAGGTCAAGAGATGGAGACCCTCCTGGCCAACACAGTGAAACCCCGTCTCTACTAAAATACAAAAAATTAGCTGGGCATGGTGGCATGCGCCTGTAATCCCAGCTACTCGGGTGGCTGAGGGAGGAGAATCAGTTGAAGCCGGGAGGCAGAGGTTGCAATGAGCCGAGATCGCACCAGTGCACTCCAGCCTGCCATCTGGCGACAGAGACTCTGTCTCAAAAATTATATATATACACACACATATATTAATAAAAATTTAATTTTAATAATTATTGTAAATGAATTAATATTTTTAAAATTTCTCAGTTTTAATTTCTCATACAGTAAACATTTCTGGATATAACCTATATAAACAAAAGCTCTGGGGCACTTCATAATTTTTAAAAGTGTAAAGAGAACTCAAGACCAAAGATTTTGAGAAGTGATCGGTTATAAGGAATACAAGAATAGTTGGGAAAAAACAGAACAAAACCATAAAAAACCCCTAAGAATTCAGGTAAGAGAAGATGACAGTATAAATTCCCTAAATTGGCGTTTAATGTGATAAGTTAAATTTACTATCTCAGAGAAAAAAAGCTTTTCTTATTTGGGGGAAAAGGATGGAATCTTAGATGAGAGCTTTCTAACTTAAGAGACTGTATGAAAGCTAACGCCTTTAGTTATATGTGAGATTAGGTCTAAACAATTTCATAACATTATGAATGAAGCTGATGAATTCAAAGGAATTACAGCAAGAACAATAAACAGAGGTGGCTTTCTGAAAGGCAAATAAAATTATTTAGGAAAAGAATTTGATGACCCAAGTTCTAATGGAGTTAGCTGAAAGGTACTTCCTGAGGGACTATAAGGCTGATTAAGTCTCATTCTATTTTTGAAAACCCAGGGCAAATGGGAAACTGACACTCTTTCCAATGCAAGTTCCTCAATTATTACTAGGATTAGAGTACATTAATATACATTTTAACACATAATAGTAAATGATACCCATAACAGTAATTCTGAGCCATCAAGAAGAGGATAAATTTTGCTCAGCATTTAAGAAGTCAGCCAAGTACAGGTATTTTAGAAATATAGTAAAGGTGTCAAAGTAGAAGTTCTGGCACGTAAGGCTTTACCTCCAGCTATCTGACTGACATTCCAAAAAGATTAACTTGTCATAGGTTCTACAGTGGAATGTTCCAATTTAATTATAAAATGGTCTTCACTCCTGGGGAAGGTGACATTACAAAGAGACACAGCCACAATGCTAAGGAATGGAAGGTAAAAACATGGCAGAAGAATTTTATCTCCTTGACAAAAACAAGTTATTTCTCGGCTCAATTATTCCTTGTGGTCATCAGGACATACATGCTTTTAGGGGGTGGGAGAGGGAATAAATTCCTTTAAAAGACTATCTTGTTAAATTTAAAATTAATGTCATGTATTTGTTAAATCTTGTAATTACTACTTGTTTATTAAAAAGAACTTCCTAAAGGAACATGTGTTGTGAAAATGGATGTCAATATTTAAAGTCCTGTCTATTACATTAAAGATGGCCCACTTAGCAGCTGTTGATATTTCCTAATTGTATATATCTAAAAGTAAAAGCTTTACTTTTAGAAATATTTAACAATTCCCACTTTTTACTTATTTAGATTTGTGCAATTATCTTCCTCCATTAGACTAAACTAGTTGGTTATGTGATAAAATGCTTTTCAGAGGAAGAACAGTAAGCTTGACCCCTATTTTTTAAAACTAAGTTACTCTCATCTTCCTCACTCTATGCTGGGATGATATACTACTACAAGTTACAGGAACAACTGCTGAAAGAATCAAACATCTTGGGCCTTTACACAGCTGTTGCCATACATGCCTTTGGTGCATGGTTGGTCGCAGATGCTGTCAAGAGACCTATGTTTAGTTATCCTTTTGCTTCCCCAATCCCCACATGAAAGGTCTCCTTCATCTTCTCTGTCCTTTTTCCTACCTCCCTTCTTCCTGCTCCAAGCTCCCACAAACCAGCCTTAAAAGAGGAAGGATCAAGGCAACATCCCATATTAGTCATGTTTTGGGGCACTGTTTGCTAATAGATGGTTTGTATTAACTAACCAATAGGGTGACTACAAGTTTTTTAAAAAATAAAAACAGCAAGACTAATTCAGAGATAATATATATATTTTTTTTTTAAAAATAAAGATGGGGGTCTCACTTTGTTGCCCAGGCCGGTTTTGAACTCCTGGGCTCAAGCAATCTTCCCACCTTGGCCTCCCAAAGTGCTGGGATTACAGGCGGTTAACCACTGCACCCAGCCCAGAGATAATATTCATAAAAAGTATGCATTATTTTGTTTTTATTTAACCCCTCTTCCTTCCCAAAGAATCATCCCAAGAAACAGACATACAGCAGTATAGGTTCCCATTAGGAATAAAAGGAAGAAATCTTGGCATTGTTAGGCACTGATAAGCTTGCCACCTCCCACTTTCTGGGACAGTTAAAAGCATAATAGCTCCCAAGATGAGACCAAAACCAAAGTAGGGAGAGATACTGTAACTCTGGTAATCAGCAGCAAATGTCAATCACCTGAATTCACCACTGCCAGTATCATGTAAGACCCTCCCAGGGCTACAAAGAAGCCTGTGGGATTGTGATGGTGGGGGTGGGGGTGTGTCAATGACGAATTCTATTCTTTTTCAAATCCTACAGAACACAGTCTTCTGCACGGTCCATGTTACATGCCAATCCTGAAACAATGTTTGTTTTCACAGCTTGCAGGTACTTCTTTTAATGGGTTCAGTTGCAATAGCCATTGCAGTAAAGTTCCATGCCAGGAAAGCCAAAATTTAAATCCTTTTCCTCACTCAAGGAGGAAAGAACAGACTCAGACAAGGAGAAAAACAATCCACTGAGCTTGATGCGAAGCAGATACAGCACCAGGTTTCAGCACTAATGAGGAAAGAGGGCCACAGCTCTATTTCCCTCCTTTCCATCATCCCATTAGGGAAACCTAATGACTCCTGGGAAGGAACATAGCCTATTGTGTTGACTACAAGGGTAAAAGGGACAGGAACCGTTTCACAGCAAAACAAGCATGATACATGCATCATTTTCTGGAACTGGAATGAGACGTCTGACTCCCTATTTTAAGGCAAGCAGTACTATCAACAGGGAAAATCCTTGAGTGAAACATTTCAGCAGAATTCCACTTAATGCCTGATGTTACAATCCTACCAGAAGTCAACAGTAGAAAGGCCAGTGGTGTAGATAGGCCTAAACAATGGAAAATTCCTTCTCTGAGTTCCCATGACCCAGGTGTCAACTCCTGGTTCATTTCTTTGTTTCTCCCAATAGAGCTTCTTGAAGGATGAGATCTCTTATTCATTTTACTCACCATGGCATCCCTGGTTTCTATTACAATGTTCAGCATACAAAATAATGCATGTTTGCAGATTAAAGGCTCAATTTTGCTTTGGAAATGCACAACAGTACATCTCCTGAAGGAAGGAATTACGTTCTAATAGCATAATTTACTGTTGGAATCTTTGCTACAAATGTTTAAAGTAAGGGACTCATGCATGGACATATGTTTTTTCTATGCCTCTCCGCTGACAAGTCAGTCTGTGGCTTCCCACCGTTTCTGGCTTTCACAGGGGTGGAATGAGGGAAAAAAACTCCTGAGCCTCTTAGAATAAATGTCCTATTGCCCACAAAGCAGAGACTGCACACTACACAGGCTCTGGTGCTTCTGGTCACGTATCCTCTTCAGGCTAAATCATTATCTAAAAGCATTCATTCATATTGTCTTAAGATGGGCCTGATAATTCTGAGTTAGCTTAAAATGAGATTAGAATTATATCTACTGCCTTTAAAATGCCTATTATAGGCTAGAATTATCCTAACTCTTGTTAATACAAATAACCTTTGCAATGGGCATCAATAACCCAAATTAACAGTTGAGGAAACAGCCTCTAAATAAATGAATCAAAATTATTCAGCTCATAATTAGCAAAACTGGGATTAAAACCTTAATTCTTTGGATTCCATAATCTTTCCCTTATACTTAGGTATTATCATTGGCTGTCAATATAGTAAGAATGAAGAAAAGAGAAATGAGTGTAAGTAGTAGATGGAAAGAGTGCTAAGACTCAGATATGGTTATTTTCACCCAAGAGGGGATGGCATGAGACACATATCCTCTCTAAAATGCAAATATGACCAATGATTCAGCAGTTCTATGAAAGAAAAAAGTAGATTCTAGTAAAATTGATTTTAAGATCCCAGAACAAAACACCTTGGAAAATGTTTAAGACAAAAGTGATTAAAGATGTGGTTAAATAAAATGTGATATATATATTTTTAAATCCCTCATGATGGTTCATACTGGTAATCCAGCACCTTGGGAGGCCAAGGCGGAAGGAGGACTGCTTGTGCCCTGGAGTTCAAGACCAGCCTGTGCAACATAGCAAGATTCTGTCTCAAATTAAAACAAACACACACACACACACACACACACACACACACACACACACACTCGTGATTTTTCTTTTGGTCCAAAGTGTTTTGTTTTTGTTTTGTTTTCTTGAGACAAAGTCTCATTCTGTCTCTCAGGCAGGAGGGGAGTGGTGCCATCTTGGCTTACTGCAACCTCCACCTCCCAGGTTCAGGCAATTCTCATGTGGTAGCCTCCCAAGTAGCTGGGATTACAGGCGCACACCACCATGCCCTGCTATTTTTTTTGTATTTTTAGTAGAGATGGAGTTTTGCCATGTTGGCCAGGCTGGTCTCGAACTCCTGGCCTCAAGTGATCCACCTGCCTCGGCCTCCCAAAGTGCTGGGATTACAATATTGTTAAATTATTGTAATCATTTCAGAATCATACACCGGTCAAAAATTAAAAGCTGCAAGAGGAGAGAGATTCAAGATGGCCGATTAGCAACAGCTCAGGAATGTAGCTCCCAGTGAAAGCGCAGAGAATGAGTGGACGCCGCACTTTCCGACAAATTTTTGTTCCCCACAGACCGGGAGATTCCCAGCAGAGGAGCCACACGGGTCGCCAGGGCGACTCTTTTGGCCGGCGGGGCTGTTTTGCCAGCGCCCTAGTGCGGCGCTTCCTGGTGCGGAGTATACGGGATGGACGGGCTCGGCTGGTCCCATCCCCACAAGGAAAACAGCAATTGGAAGCGCTGAGGACTGAGAGTTTCATAGCAAGCACAGCGAACCCAGGAAGGTCTGGCTCTGTGGGGAATGGGCATCCGCCAAAGGAAAACTAAGAAACAGAAAAAAATTTCATCACCGGGGGGAGAGAGATCCAAGATGGCCACGTAGCAGCAACTCAGGATTGCAGCTCCCAGTGAAAGCGCAGAGAGTGAGTGGATGCCGCAATTGCAGACGAATTTTTGATGCCCACAGACTGGGAGATTCCCGGCGAAGGAGCCACTCGGGTCGCCAGCGTGACTCTTTTGGCCGGCACAGCGTTTCTCAGTGCAGAGTGTACGGGACTGGGTGCCCAAAGGCTCCGCTGGTCCCATCCCCACAAGGAGAACAGCAATTGGAAGCGCTGAGGACTGAGAAGCACATCTGAACCCGGGAAGGCCCAGCTCTGTGGGGAAGGAGCGCCCCCCGAAGGAAAACTAAGAAACAGAAGAAACTTCATCACCAACAAGCCAGACATCCACTCAGAGACCCAATCTGGAAATTACAAAGACGACAGGTGGATAAATCCACAAAAATGGGAAGAAACCAGTACAAAAGGGCTGAGAACACCCGAAATCAGAATGCCTCTCCTCCTACAGGGGATCGCAGCTCCCCTTCAGCAAGAGAACAAGGCTTGACAGAGGATGAGTGTGATGAACTCACAGAATCAGGCTTCAGAAGGTGGATAATAAGAAACTTCTGTGAGCTAAAAGAACATGTTCTAACCAAATGCAAAGAAACTAAGAACCTTGAAAGAAGATTTAACGAAATG
>PVKP010038065.1:0-21168 GCA_004027715.1 Plecturocebus donacophilus
CCCTCTCCCACCCACATCCCAGCATGCCCTGGGGCTCTCACGGGCCACCAGCAGGACCTCACCCTCTCCCACCCACATCCCAGCATGCCCCGGGGTTCTCACGGGCCACCAGCAGGGCCTCGTTCTCACCCACCGGTTTCCCCAGCATGTCCTGGGATGCCCACAGTCCATTTCTGTCATGGAACCTGGGGTTAGAGCCACTTGTGGGGGTCTCACTGTCCATCTGCCCATTGGGTTGGGGTGTCTATAGTTCAGTGGAGGCTAGCCATAAAACCACACCAGCAAGAGAGCTACTTAAATAATTACGACTCTGTTGATTGTTTATCAAAAACAGTTATTCCTCATAGTTAATTTGTTCTGCAACTCATAAAATGTATCTGGCTTAGTGAGTTCTCTCGGTCACCACCTCTTATATCTACAGGAACGTTTATGCAGGCTCGTCAGTATCTTTAGAGGTCTGCAGAAGCTGGAAGGGGGCGGGAGGCTCAGTAGTCAGCTAAGGTGGGCAGGGTAGGGGCTACGCCGCTGGGTTTTGGAGGGAACTGAGACCTGGGAGCTGGATGGGGAATTTCTGCACTCGTTTGAAACTGGGCCTTCCTAACTGCCATTTGAGCTGCAGCTGGGGAGTAAATGCTTTTTGGATGCGAATCCACTGAGCGCTGAACAGGTCAGTTTCTGACTCTGGGACCTTGGGCAAGTCACTTAACCACTCAGGGCTGCCGTTCTCTGGCCATCAACAATGTGTGGCAGGCCTGTCCCCACCTCTCACCCGGCTAGTTCCAGAATTAATTGGATAATGCTCGCAGAGTGCTCTGAGCTTCCAAGAAAGAGAGGTGTCCGCAACACAGGACAATTATTCTAATTACGAGTGCCTGGGAACCCGTACACAATTTTACCTTTTAACATTAGCCCTGTACATCATGGGAGAAGAGTCAAGGCTGCTTGTCCCAGAGGGGATGATTTTAAGAAGCTCCATTTTCAAAGAAAGGCAGAGCTTAGAAAACAGAGGCACCTCCCCTCTGCTGGCACTCAGAGAAAGTCCCTCCAGCTGGTCCCCACAGAGGGCCTCTGGGGTCTTCACCCATGGTGGCTGGGAGCAACCAGGCAGGCAAATAGTGGCTTCTTTCCAGGGATGCAGCCTGCAGATGAAAGTGGCCACCTCCTTTCTTGGTCCCCAATACCTGTAGGTGTGAGGCTCCTCTGGTCACTCCATGGGGTGGGCAAGCTCATCCTAGGACCCATCTCAGGGTGTCCACCCTGTCAAGCCGGCCATTGTCCCCTTCCTAATTCATGGCTAGGCCTGAGCGTGCCATGACACACGGCTAATTCAGGGCTGGCTGCAGGGTCCAGGAAACCAGATGACAGCCAGCTGGAACTGAGTGGCTCAAGCAGTGAGACAGTGGTGGGATCTGGCCCTGCATGGTTGTGGGGCTTGGGTGAGCTCCCGTGTTGGTATGGACAGACAGGAGACAGAAGACAGACAGAGGACTGGAAGTCTGAATGGTGCTGCCCTGGGAGACAGCGGGTGACATGCTGCCGAGGGAGCCTGGTTCCCTGGAGGCTGGGTGGCACCGCCGATCTGTGACTCCTCCAGTTCTCCAGGCTCCTCCAATAAACCCCCTACACCTCGCAACAGAAGGTTCCTCCCAAGCTGCTTTCGGGTTCAGAGACCCTGTGAGAGTGGGAGAGACCGGGCTACAGTGTCGGGTCCCAGAGGAACCTGGAGAACTAGAGGAGTCAGAGTCTGGAGGTGCCGCCCGCCCTCCAGGGAACCGGCCCCTGTCAACAGCACCTCACCTGCCCTCTCCCAGGGTTGCGCAGCTTCACATTTCCAGGTAACTGCTTGGACTGGGGGACTTCTCCAACATCTCCGGCCCAGTGGTAGCCACTGTGGCCACCATTCGCAGGGCGCTTCCTCTGTCCTGGGCACTGGTATACATTGCTTCATCCAAACCCTCACACCAGCCAGGTGAGGGGTGCTAGCATCACCCCCAAGGGGGCAATGGAAACCCCCAAAGGCAAAGAGCTTGTCCACAGCCTCACAGTTTGCATGCAACAGGAAATACCAGGATTTAAACTCCTATCCAACTCCTGAGCACCAGCTCTTCCACCCTTTCTACGGCCTCCTAAGAACCTCCTCCCATCCCTGATGCCCCTCACCAAACAGGGCACACAGGATAGACCTTGAGGTAGCAGGCTGCCCAGCCCCGACTTGGTGATACTCCGTCCCTGGGGCCAGGTGGTTCCTTTCAAGTCCTGGCTCTGCCACGAACCCACTGTGAGTTCCTGGCTAGGTGACTTGGTCTGTCTGGGCTTCCTCCGCTGTCCAGTGGGGATATACCACTTGCTAGCAGAAAATGCAGTAAAAGAGCACAGAGTCTTTTGTCAACTGTGAAGTTCTACATCCATGTGAGCTCTTGGCCTTGACATTTCCTGGCTTTGCTGGCACGTGAGTCTTTCTTTGGGATGTGAAGAGACAGACGTTGCCAGCATGGCCCCCAGATCCTGAGTTCCCTGGAACTGAGGCGGGAATCCACCACCGAGGGTGTCCCCTCCACCTCTTAGTCTACGCCCCCTCTTAGTTTCATCTGATCAATCCCAGATCTCCAGGGGATCTACAATTAAAACTGGAGCAGGGAAGAGGGGTCTCAGGACAGGAATCAACAGTAAGTGGGCCCTTACTGATGTGGAAATTCCTGTGCCATCTGTGAAACTAGGTGCCATCACCTGGGGCTCCCCCCAGGAGGTGTCCAGACCAGAGTGTCTGGCTAGGGTGACTAGCTCTGGCAGCCGTGCACAGACAAGGGCACCCAAGGGCATTTCTGCATGCCAGGACTGTCAGATTCGCCAGGGCTGCGACCCATTCATTCTAAAATTGGTAAGAAAGGCACTTAGTTCAAGCCGGAGAGTTTGTTTGATGAGCCAGGAGACATTTGTCAAGCTCCCAGCCAAGGTTTGTGGAGGACCAAGCCTCATGCTCCATGCTGGGGGCACCAAGTATGGCAGAAAGAGGGGGAAACTCGAAGGTCCAAACTGGGGGAGCCCTGAGTGTGCAGAGAAGGCCAAGAGAACATCCTCACCTCACTCAAGGCCACGATGACCTGAGACTGATGGAGGCGGGGGCGGGTAGAGAAGGGTTCTAGGGAAGGGCAGGATGAGCTGGTGGAAGGAAGTCTGGTTAGAAGCAAAGAGGCCCCCTCTGCCAGGCCAGCCAGCACACAGGAGCACAGGCGACAGATCCCAGTGACCGCCTTATCCCAGTGTTGTGCGGTGAGAGGGGCAGACCAGCTTTGCTCTCCTGAGACCATGGGCAAGCCACTGAACACTTCAGCGCACCATCACTTCCTAAGCAATAAAGCGGCGTCACAGGGCTGTGGGGAAAAAGCATCTCATCATGATGCTGTTTTATGACTGGCAACTAATACTTAATGAATGCCAACCACAAGGCGCTGAGTTCCTTACGCGAATGATCTTAAGTGGAACTTCACCAAATCTTACGAGACCGATACCAGTCCCACTGCCACTTTAGAGAAGGGGAATTGAAACATAGGGAGATGGTATTATTTGGCGAAGACAAGTTACTGCTAAGGTCTGCATTGAAACCCCCCGCTTTTGCCTTTCACTAGGCCGATCCCAGCATCCTGCCCGTGGCAGGAGTGACGGTGTAAATCGGCACTGTCCACAGATACAGGATGAAGCCACAGACATAATGTTTTATTTTCTAGTAACCACATCAAAGAACCAGGTGGAAATTATTTTAATAATGCATTTTTACTTAATTCAATAGATCCAAAGTATTACTGAACTTGTAATCAACGTAAAAAATATTAATGAGGATGAGCACAATGGCTCACACCTGTAATCCCAGCACTTTGAGAGACCGAGGCAGTGGATCACGTGAGGTCAGGAGTTCCAGACCAGCCTGTCCAACATGGAGAAACCCCGTCTCTACTACAAGTATAAAAATTAGCTGGGTGTGGTGGCGTGCACCCGTAATCTCAGCTACTCAGGAGGCTGAGGCAGGAGAATCGCTTGAACCCAGGAGGCAGAGGTTGCAGTGAGCTGAGATCATGCCATTGCACTCCAGCCTGGGTGACAGAGTGAGACTCCATCTCAAAATATACATATATATATGACTTATATAATATTTAATGAATGCCGACCGCAATCCCAGCTACTCTGGAGGCTGAGGAGTATATATATAATCATATTATATATTATATATATAATCATATATATACACATGATTATATATATAAATCATACATATGATTTATATATATAAATCAAATATATATATGTGATTTATATATAAATCATATAAGATTTATATATAAATATAAATCATTTATATATAAATCATATAAGTCCCTTCTCTGAAGAAGCCACTCACCGCCATGTTTAGCTTTCTGAAAGCACCAGTTAACTTAGGGTGCCCCTGTTCAAAACCACTGGAGGCACCTAGCCAAGCCTGGCTCATCTCCAAAGTTGCAGCTTGGTCTCAAGGCCTCCCCTGACCTCCCCCGTCAGCTCCCGGTGTCCCCAGGGGCGAGGACTCCTGCACCTTTATGAGTCACAGCCTCAGCCTGTCCTTCCCTCTCAGGCCCAGCTGTCACTCTCCTGGGCCTGTTTCAAAGAAACCCTAGGCCAGGAAGGAGCCACAGAGGCACTCAGTTCAGCAGAGTGAATCGTGGTAATGACATTGGCAACATGGGTGTCTGCAACCCACATTACAGCTGAGAGCACGTGGGGTACCAGGTATGGGGGCTCCGAGGGCAGGGTAACTTGCCCAAGGCTCTGTCCGGCTGCAAAGCTGAGGCTGTAAGCCACTTCATTCAGTGAGCACGAGAGCAAGAATTGATCCATTTCTCAGAAACAAAATTCGAGATAGAAAGGCGATCAGGTTCTAAGGGGAGTCAATGGGGCTTTGGGATGAGTTGGTTCTCTAGGGACAGCTCCTAACCTCAACAAACAACTGGCACGGCCAGGCGCGGTGGCTCAAGCCGGTAATCCCAGCACTTTGAGAGGCCAAAGCAGGTGGATCACCTGAGGTCAGGAGTTCAAGACCAGCCTGGTCAACATGGCGAAACTCCGTCTCTACTAAAAATACAAAAATTAGCTGGGCATAGTGGCAGATGCCTGTAATCCCAGCTACTCGGGAGGCTGAGGCAGGAGGATGGCTTGAACCTGGGAGGAGGAGGTTGCAGTGAGCTGAGATCATGTCACTGCACTCCAGCCTGGGCGACAAGAATGAAACTCTGTCTCAAAAACAAACAAACAAAAAAACTAGCACAACTTGGAAAGCCCTGACTACTCTAGAAGGCCAGAAATCTATCCCCTGGCACAATGCCAGGGACGCCCACAGCCCCAGGAAGAAGCCAGGTCCATTTCTACACATCAAGGCAGGACCCAAACCATCTCTGCACATCTGCGTCCAGGGCGGCGGGCGGGCACCGGGGAAGAGGAAAGGAGGGGTGAGGGGAGTGTGCGGTTTTCTCCTGGACTTTGTTTCCCTCCATCAGGTGCCAGAGGAAGCCCAGGGAATAGGGAACATTTAACGACAGGCGGGCAGACCCTGACTGGCAGCCTCACCAATGCAACCCAGATAACGGCAAACGCAAAGCCCGCCATGGTCCAGACACCTCGCTCCGACGTCCTCTCCGTGCCAGCGCGGAGCCCGCCAAAGGTCACGGACTAGATAGAATTTGACACAATAAGACTCCACTCCCATGTTAATGCCCCTCAGATCCGGGCCTGCAAAAGTGAAATAATAAATTTAGGAAAACAAGCAGAATGACCCATCTGGTTGGTTGGTTTTTCTAGATACCATCTACATATTTTAGAAACGTACAACCTTCTAATGGAAATGAATAAACTACTCAACCATAAAGTTGCTATAGGAGATATGCTTGTTCTGATTCGAAAGGGCATCTGCTATCTGCAATATTGATAATACTTTTCAAATTTCATCTGCTTTTGTTTGCATTCTGCGTTGTCTGTTTAAACACACTGGGAATAATAATGAATTCCTGCATTATCTCTACTTTTTCAAGGCCGAACATATAACTTTATCACAAAAATAATTAAAATTCTTTGGCACTCTTGTATCTTTTCCATTAAACGTTATCAACCAGTGACAATAAACTAACATGAGCCCAAGGCTGGCCATGGGCCGCCTTTACAAAGAATGCATTTGTCCCCGAGCGAGAGACATGAATTTTCAGTTTACAGGGTCAGGCGATCCTGAAGTTTTTTACAGTAGGAGACCACAAATCTATACCTCCTGTCCCCTAACGGGGGCTGGCAGCGGCCACAGGGTGCCCCATAAATTCTCAGGCAAGAACACACTTTAATAGGCAAAAAAACCTTGGCAGCTTAATAATTCTGCGTTGCAAATTTAAATATTTTACATATCATTAGACATTAAAAACAAAGATTTATGCTGCTCGTCTCCACGGAGTGAGGACTCCGTCGACTTCACACCCGGCCATGAATCTGCTTGAGGTTCATTAGCTGAACCTCTTCGGCGAAGAAAGCCCGTCGAGTGGGGGTGGCCTCTAAATCACTGCGTTTATTTTCCCGCCATCAGGAACCACTTGAGGAGACCCCTCCCCTGGGCAATGTCCCATGCCGGCTCCCTGACCCGCCAACATCTGGGAACCATGGGGTGCTACCCCCGCCTCCCCCAGCCAGCAGGAGCATTAGCAGGGGAGCCCAAACCCCTCTGTCTGCAGCGCCCCATCACCCATGACACTCTGAGGCCTGGGAGGACTCACCTGCCAGGTCACATGGGACAGGGGGAGAGGGGACTTAAGCAGGGCCTGCTGGGTACTTCTTAGAGGCCAATTAACACACAGAACTGGTCCAAGGGCTGACAGCCCTAATGAGGAGGAGGAGAGGGTGGGGACAGGTAGGGACAGAGAGGTGGAAGAGGAAGAACTTCCCGCAGCCACGGGCCCCACCCCTCAGTGGCCGGGGCTGTCCTATGGCAGCTGAGATCATGCCACTGCACTCCAGCCTGGGCGACAAGAGTGATCGGCCTTAGGTGACACCCCATCTCTATAGGGTGACCCTGATGGCTGGCAGAGGTGCCTCACCAGCAGTCGGGGAGGGAGGAAGGCATGAGTTATGTCTTTTGTTTTCTGTATTTCTGTTGCTTGGACATGTGGGGCCTTCCTGGCCCAGAAGGGACTGTCCTGGCCAGAACCAGCCAGTGCTTAGAAATGGTAAACAGCTCACTACCAGCAAGCGCACTTTCACATGCAACCCGACCGACCCAGAGCCCACACTCCAACCACCTCCTCTGCCGGCTCTCCTCCTCCAGGCCACTCTCCACCTGCTCTGATCACCCCAGCGCTAGGTACTAGAGAACCAGGGACAGTCCCTGTGCCCCAGAGTTGCTGAAATGACACAGACTAGCCCTCCTAACCTGCTTACCTTCCCTCGCCCATTCCTACCCATGGAACCACAATGGAGGCCCTGGCCTGGCACTCCTCTCTCTCCCTCTGCCTCTGGATCCATCCTGGTGCTGCCTGCATGGCTCTGGGGGTGTGGCATGACCCCTCCTGTTGGGGACTGTGAGTAACAAACCACCTTGTCTACCACAGTTGTCTCCTGATCCACTGGTAGTATTGTACCTTAAATTTCCTGCTAATACACTACATTTTAAAACAGAGGGTAGGCACAGTGGCTCACACCTGTAATCCCAGCACTTTGGGAGGCCAAGGCAGGCAGACCATGAGGTCAGGAGTTTGAGACCAGCCTGACCAACATGGTGAAATCCTATCTCTACTAAAAATACAAAAATTAGTTGGGTGTGGTGGTGGGTACCTGTAATCCCAGCTACTCAAGAGGCTGAGGCAGGAGAATTGCTTCAACTGGGGAGGCGGAGATTATTGCACTCCAGCCTGTGACAGAGCAGACTCCATCTCAAAATAATAATAGTAAAACAGAGCATGCAGCTGACAGACGTGGGTATTTACAAGACAGCTCAGTGTTAGGAAAGCTTTGATATGCATGTCTTTTGAGGGAACATGAGCCGCCTGGAGCCACAGTCTCTCCCATGCCCTCTTGCCATGCCCACATCTCTGCTGGGCCTGAAGCCTCAGGAATCTCGGGTCCTCCCCTGGTGTCTGGAGTGTGAGGAGGAGGAATGCCCCAGCCTCTGGCAAGGGGCTGGTGGGATCCTTGAGTGGTCATTCTTGGGTACTGGGTCCTGGTGGAGTCAGCTGGGACTGGGAGGCAGAGAGGGCTGTCTCAGCCTATAGATGCCCTGGACCAAGCCGTGGTGCCACTGTCAGCTTCATTCTGCAGAGTCTCTGAAGGTTTCCGGAGTCTTCAGCAGAGCTCAGAAATTCCAGCAGAGCCAGCCATGCTTGAGAACCCATGTCCCCAACACTTCACTCTTCCTCACATGAGCAATCGGGTCCAAGGGACAGGAAGGGACTGGCACACAGCTACCCAGCAGTTGTGTTCTTCTGGGTACACAGGGAAGGGTCGTCATGCAAGCACCTGTCTGTTTTCATGCCAAATCCCACTTGCTGACAGTAAGAGAATAAAAAAGGCTCAAGTCCACAAAGCGGAGAGCATGGGAAGGGAGATAACACAAAAAAGGAATTTTGACAAAATGTTGGAGAGATGGTGCTGGGTTTGAATATGTCTCCTCCAGAATTCCAGTGTTGAAGCTTAATTCCAATGTGGTGGTGTTGGGGGGTGGAGCTTTTTGTGATGTGATCAAGGCATTAGGGGCTCTGCCCTTGGGATGAGTCAGTGCTGTTTAGAAGGGCTGGAGGGCAGTAGCTCAGGCCCTTTTGCTGTTTCACTCCTCTGCCATGTGAGGACAGAGCGTTGCTCCCTCCAGGCAGATGCAGCCACAAGACACCATCGTGGAAGCAGAGACTGGACCCTCCACAGCCAGCGCCTTGGACTTGGACTTCGCAGTCTCTAGAACGGCTGAGAAAACAGATCTCTGCTGTTTAGCAATTACCCAGCCTCAGGGATTTTGTTAAAGCAGCACAAACAGACTAGGCCAGATGGAAAGGAGATGAGCGGCAGCAGCCGGGTGAGCGGGAGCAGCCATGCAGCTGCAGCAGGGGCACTCGGGGACTGGAGGCAGAGGGTAGATCTGAGCATGGGGCATAGACAGTGCTAAAGCCAGAGGACTGGCTGAGAGCCGGAATCACCCCAATAATCTCCCAACCCTCTGTGGCTAAAAGAGGGGGCCATTAGCCTAGCAGAAAGCAGAACTCATTCTCTGGAGAAGCTGAGCAGAGGAAGTAGCCACTGATAAGAAACAAGGGATGCAAAGACACTTCCTAGGAACGGTGAGCCCCAGCTTCCCCCAGCACCCCAGAACTGATCTCCGTGCCCACAGGACATCAATGGACTTCTCACTGGCAGAAATGACTAGCCCAAGAGAAAGACCAGTGGATGCCACATGTGGCAGTTCCTAGGGAAAGGGGCATTCATCCCCATCACCCACCACAAGGTCCCAGCCGGCCAGCCCTGCCTGCAAACCTTCTGGTTAATTCCTCCAGCCCTTCATTCCAAGATGGCCACCACGTCTGAGGAGAGCCTTCAGTGCGAGAGACAGGGGCCAAAACAGCAACTTGTGAGAGTTACAGGCAATGCAGAGGCAAGAGGAAATGACCACAAAGTCATCATGAACGCCCCAGAGAGGGAGGAAAGGACACCACTCCATGACACGGGAATGGGAGACTGACTAAAAGAACATTTGTTAAAATAAAGAAAAAGGAAAGAAAAAGCCTGGGCGCAGTGGCTCATGCCTGTAATATCAGCACTTTGGAAGGCTGAGGTGAGCAGATCACCTGAGGTCAGGAGTTCAAGACCAGCCTAGCCAACGTGGTGAAACCCCATCTCCATTAAAAATACAAACATTAGCTGGGCCTGGTGGTCCGAGCCTATAGTCCCAGCTACTCAGGAGGCTGAGGCAGGAGAAATGCTTGAACCCAGGAGGCAGAAGTTGTGGTGAACTGAGATTGCACCAGTGTACTGCAGCCTGAGCAACAGAGCAAGACTGTTGAAAGAAAAGAAGAAAGAAAGAAAGATGAAAGAAAAGAATGAAGAAGGAAAGAAAGAGAAAAAGGAAGAAAGGAGGAAAGGAGGGAAGAAAGAATGAGGGAAAGAGTGAAAGAAAGAAGGGGGAGGGAGGGAAGGAAGAGAAGGAAAGAGAGCGATAGAAAGAGAAAGAAAGGGAAGGAAGGAAGGAGAGAGGGAGATTTAAAACATAGAAATAAGAGGACAGAATTTAAAAATACATCAATAGAGTGTTTAAAATTAAACCTAAGGAAATCTCTTGGAAAGTGGAGCAGAAAAAAAAAAGTTAAAAATAGGAAAGGAAAGATAAGATCCAAGGAAAGAGTGGAAGGAGAGTTAGAAGTTCAAATAGAGGACTCATAAGAGTCTCAGAAAGATGTGACTGAGAAAAACCTGAGCAGAGCACTTTGAAGGAAATCACTCAAGGAGGTGTCCTAGGATTACAGGACATGAGTCTCCAGATGGAAAGAGCCCATCCTTGCAGGATTGCAGAATGACAGGGATAAGGAGAGGATCTCAAAGCTTCAGAGAACAAAACAGGTCACAGTCAAAAGACTGGGACTGGAGAAGACATTGGGCAACTCAAAAGCTACCCAGGGATTAAGACAGCCATGGGGCAATGGCTTCAACATTGACAAAGTATCATCTCAACCTAGAATTCTAGATCCAACTGAATGGGTTGATCAAGAGGGATGGCGAACAAATGGCATTCCAAACATGCAAAGTCTTTAAAAAGCTACTTTCTAGAATTCTAGATCCAACTGGATGCGTGGATCAAGAGGGAGGGTGAACAAATGGCATTTTAAACATGCAAAGTCTTCAGAAACCTATTTTCCAAAAGCCACTGGAGGATGTGCACCACCAAAACAAGGACGTAAACCAAGAAAGAGGAAGACATAGCCTAGGGGACACAGAGGTGGCAAAGGTGATTTGCAGGCTGACATTGAAGGGAGACACCGGGAGAGCAGTTGAACCTCAATTCTTGGGAGCAACTAGCAGACCCAAACACTGTCAGAAGGACATCCTCAAGAGAAAAAAAATAGAAACAGAACACAGCCTAATATGTCGACAATCCGGATAAGTGTTCACCATTCTAGTGAGAAATCTGGCATAAATTGCCAATGGTACATTACAAAAATAAAAAGCAAAAACAATAACAACAACAACAACAACAAAAAAACAGGGGCCATTAGAATAGCTCAAAGAGTGGAAAGTGGCCCCCAGGGGAGCCAGAATCAGGATGAGAAGGGATAAAACAGAGACTTTTTCACTCCCTGTGCGACTTGCTATTTAAAATTCTGCACCTATATCAGTTGTATACAAATTAAATATATATAATAAAAGGAAATATTGCAATCAAGCTATCTTTTAAAAAAGCTCCAGGACAAATTCTCTTTGGGGAATGTGTTTCACTGTTGGTGGGGAGAGGGTCCCAGGGTTTAGTCTCTGCAGCGCCTGGCGTCAGGTGTGGCAGACGTGTTATTGTGGGACACACACTGAGTGCCCACCTCAGCACGGGAGACCTTGTCTCATGTGCAGCTGGGTCAAGGCCATGGGAGATGGATAGCACCTGGCTAGGGAGGAGAGAGCACTCAAGTCCCACAGGGATGGGCACAGCCCCAGAACCTGAACTTGGCCCCAGACATTCCTTTGAACCCTCTCTGGGAAGGGTTCACTGGGTCCTGACCACCTTACCTTGATGAGCCCATCCCAGAAAGGCTGGTCCCTGCAGCCCCAGTGTCTCTGAAGGAGTCACAAAAGGTAGGGGAGCCTGCCCTTCCCTCCCAGAATAAGGGCACTTTGGGACTAGCTGAAGCCAGAAATCTATACTTCTTATATGATGAGGTTGTCCTTCCCGAGAGATGGGTTTCTTTCCAATATCCCAGCCAGAAAGGAAGCTGCCTTCCTGTAACAGCACATTCCCACCCTCCTCCTGGCCAAGGGAATGCTGGCCAGGCCCTCCTGGGAGCCAGGACCCCCAGCACTGCCCCAGGCAGCTCCCTTCACATACTGCCCATGGCCAGTTCCCAGTGAGCCAGTCCTTACCCATTCTCTCTTCCCCCAAGAGGTGGACATCACCGTTCCCACCTGGTGGGTAAGAAAGGTTGGGTTCAGAGAAAGGAAGATGTTACCACAGGTGGGCATTGGGCCAGGATAAGAATGGGCCCGGGCTCACCCTCTGCAGCGCCCCTCCAAGATCAGTGGCCTCGGCAGCCCCGTGGTACAACAGAGACCTGTGGGACAAAGAGGGCTCTCTGCTACCGTGTCAACCCCAGGCAGCACAGCTAGGAGCCCAGGCTGGGGCCGGGATGAACAATCAGAGAGCCAGCTGCTGCTGTCCAGGAGCTCCTGACATAGAGTGTCTCAAGACAGACGCCAGGAAAGCCAGGCGTCCCGGCCCCAGCCCTCTTCCCTCTCCATCATGCCCCTCCTGAGTAGAAATTCAGTTTGTTGGTTTCTCTGCTGGTTTCTTCCTTCTCTATTTTTTTTTTTTTTTTTTTTTTTTTTTTGCAATCCTTGGGATTGAAAGAAAAGATTTTTCTAATGACAAACCACATTTTCCTCTGGCCCTGGGTGGCAGAGGCCATGGGAGGGGCAGGGGCTGGAGAAGTGGGGCACTGTTTTATTAAGCGAGAACCAGGCTGTCCCTGGGCTGGCTAGCACATACCCCCAGCCCACAGGCTCCATCCAGATGCTGGGGGAAGCCCTCCTTGTCCCCCTCGGCCCCTGGCCTGGTACCTGTGGCCCAAAGGCCTGTGGACATGGCCCACATGCATAATGGCCCAGGCTCCTCTGGCCTAGAGGCTCTAGGGGACTGTCAGAGAGGCATGGCCCAGACTCAGGGGAGCACCATTCCGATGGGGAGAGCACAGGCCAGGTTGGGCACAGAGGGACAGGCTGGCCCTTAGGGCCTCCATAGGGCATGAGAGGGTGGTGAGCATGGGTGAGCGTGTGCAAATGTGGGTGGGTAGGGATGTGTGTGTGTGAGAGTTTAAGTTGCATGAGTATGTCAGAGTGTGTGTGAGCATATATAAATGTGTATGAGTGTGTGGCAGCAGCCCCATCTCTGCCTGTGATGTCCCAGGACCTAGGATGGTGTGATGTTACCTTCTGGTTGAGAGCCCTGGTGCAGAGTCAGAGCTGCTGCACTGCACAATTCCGGAGGGAGCCCTTCTCATCTTCGTCCGTGTGAACGACACTCTTACTGTGGTCCAGTGCACAACCTGTGCAACTGTACACCACAGCCACACTGAGATCCCCCATGCTTACCACTGCCCCCTGCATACATAAAGTGGAGGCTCTCAGGTACCCTGAGCAGCCCTCCCCAACCCCCAACAAAGAGGCCATTGGGATCTTCCTGACAGGCTGAGCCTCCCACCCTGCTTCGTGTGTCCCAGGGGCTGGCAGGCTGCTTCCTTGTTCTGTGGGGGCCCAAGGTAGGCTGGGTGTGGATTAGCAGGGTACAGGAAAGAGTTTTTAGATTAGGGAGCAGGAGCAGAGTCATGGTAGCCAGTGTAGACGGCTTGGCCACAGACTCACTGCAATGTCATCCTCGGGCCTCAGTTTCCTTATGTGATTTTGAGAAGCTGGACTGCAGTGGTCTATTCCTAAGGCCCCCTGCCCTAGAGCTCATCTGGAATCAGCAACCCCCATTTCCACTGCATTGAGGAGAGGCAGGAGACTGCCCGGGATGGGGATGGTGAGGGGTGGGAGGGGCAGGCTGGGGCCAGTGGGTCGGGGGTTCTGCCAGGTGCCCTGTACCTGTGACTGACATGGGCATCTCAGCCACTTCTTCCATCGTTGACATAACCACTGTCAGCCCCTCACATCCTCTTTAAGTAAGGTTCAGATGCACTTGCTCCCGGCACACACAGCCTGCTCCTGCCTGGAGGGGGGACCCTGTGGGCTGGGAGTGGGAGCAGGCTCCTGGTGGGTCCTGAGCCCCAAGCTCCTACATCCCTCTAACTCCAGAGTCCCCATCGTGGGCGTGGGCCAAGGGAGACTCTTGTTCCTCACTTCCTGGGTCCCTGAACAGCCCAGCAGCCCCGGCTAGGAACAAGAGGGGCCAGGGAGGGGTCGGCAGAGGAACAGCCGAGCCAGGGGCGGCTCAGAAGCCCGCCAGCCCCGCGCGCCCCTCCCGGCCCCCCAGATCACAAAGGCCCCGCTTCCCATTTCTTTCCTATTCAACCATGTCTCTCCATTGTCAATAAAAGCCATTTTTAAGGTCAACTATCTTCTTCCATCAACCGCCAACCCCACGCAGTTCCAACGGCACCAGCCCCAGCACCACATCATGAAATAAAAATTAAATTGTAGTTGGGCTTTTAAATCAACTCAATTAAAATAAAGAGATTCTTGGCTTGATATAGGGAAATATTTGTATTTCCAATTCTATTTGTTAATACATTGACATATGTGCTATTTTTTAAATGTAGCACTAAGTGCACTCTCTGTCAATGCCATAGATTTTTTAATAGACTGAGAAAATGCATTTCATTTCTTCTTATTTTCCTTCAATACATCATTTGGTTCTGCTTTTTTGCCTGCATGAAATTCATTTTCTAATGGAAATATTTGTTTTGTAAATCAAATATGTATTATGCACAAAATGCAAAGCACAAATTAAATTATGTTAATGAAATGAAAGAGATATGAAATGCATATTTCATGGACAAAACATAACCTCAGCAAACAACCATTTCTTGATAAAATCTTTAAACACAATCTCATTCTGTGACAGACATATTGTTAAAGTAGATAGCACCTCATTTAAATGGTTTCCTTTAATATTAGTGCTTAGTATATAATTGTAAATAACTTTTGGGATGAAAAACCAATAATGAAATACTGTCTTTAATAGTTCGCTATTGAAGTCAGCATAAAATTTGTCGTCGTTGAATATTGGAAATTGGGAGTGCACAGAAATATTCTCAAAAGCTGTAAATGATTGCATATTTAAATAGAGCTGACTAAGGCAAAGATGTTATAGATATTAGTAATAGGCAGAAAATTATGCTGACCTAACATTATTTGACAAAACCCACTGTTTTAAATTATATATTGGTTACACTTAATGAATAATAGATTTTGTAGGTGGTGTTTCTCCGATCATAATGCTGATGACACAATATGGCGGGGATTTCTTACTCATCTTTCTGACAATAAACAGCCCTGGTTCACCAGGGTTGGGCGAGGGGCTTCTGGCTCTCCATTCAGTGCTCCCCTGCTGAAGAAGGGCTCCAGCGAGGAACCGCCCTGGGATGGATGGAGCCACAGTGACCGTCCAGCGGGGGAAGGACAGGGCCTGTTCCCAGCCCGATGACAAGCTGGCAGGCTGGGATCCCGGCAGAGTCAGGGCCAGCTCTCTAGGGTAGGACCTGTTGGAAGCTACTGCTGAGAGCCCAGTTTTCCAGGAATGCCAGAGGCTAGGCGTGGAGGAGGCCTGGCTTGCGGTTTGCAGAAGTTGCAGAGGGCCTTCTGTCTCCCCGCGTCACCTGGACCATGAGCCATGCAGGGGACGGGAAGGGACGGAGGGGATGAGGGTCCACAGGCCAGGCGTCGGTATGCCTGGAGAGAATGGAGGAGGAAGGCGATCACAGCGCTCGGTTTTCCGAGCCCCCAAGCCTTAGTAGTCAGTCTCTGCTGGAAACGTGGGTTTGTGGGTCTGGCCCCTGTCATGACTTTGAGAAGCTGGTCTGCAGTGGTCTATTCCGAGGAGCCCCTTCCCTAGAGCTCAGCTCGAGTCAGTACCTCTTGTTCCCGCTGTGCTGAGGAGAGGCAGGGGAGTGCCCAGGGTGGGGACGCTGAGAAGTGGGAGGGGCGGGCTGTGTGTGTGGGTTCCTGTGAGGACCAGGGTGGCCAGACAGAGGGAGCGAGGGGGAGTGGCACGTGGCAGCAGAAGGGCAGCCAGCTCCTGGGGTCCCATCAAATGCTGAAGGGGAAACCAGGAGAAAAGAAAGGAAAACTCCTGAGTTCCCTATCAAAGGCAGTGCTTGCTCAATCCCTGCTTCCTGGAAAAGTGTCTGACCCCTAAGTCTGGGGCCAGGGCCAGGGGGCTGGGCTCTCCCATGCTCTGAATCTGAGCTGCTGTGTGGCCTTGGAGAAGTTGCTCCTGCTCTCTGGGCCCCTGTTTCCTCACTTGACAACTTGGCCTCAGGGTGAACTCCATGATTACTGAAGTCCTTCCCAGTTCTGGCAGCCGGTGATCTAAAGACACCAGATCTATTCTACCATAAAGCCCCCTCCAGCCAGGAGTGCCAAGTGCCCCTGTGTTTCGGGAGAGACGGGAACCATCCTTTGTGATACTCTGCGATGTCCCCGGAGCTGCGGTTCCAAACCCTCATCAGCCAGATGGTGCGAGGATCCTTTGTGATGATAAGGATGGCCAGTCACTGCCACTACGACCTCCAAGGCCCCGCCTGCCCCAGCAGCAACACCAGCTTTCCATTGCCCCAGGTCTTCCACGGCCATCCCTCTGGCCAAGCTACCTTCAGGGTTCCACCCTGAATTTCCCAACTCCTGGCAAAGCCCCCACCTCACCCAACTCCTAGCACCCACAGTCTGCAGGAAATAAAAAATAATATTTCATCAAGACGCACTGGGGCAGGTTGCTCGGGTGTGCCCTGCATGCACACCCAGTCCTTGGCACCGTCCTGGGCAAACATAAGGGATCCAGTGAGTGCTTATGGATGTATTTCTGGCTGGAGAGAGCGAGGTGCTCAGTCATGGATCCAGCAGCCACTCTTTGGGCATCTAGGATACGCAGGCACTGTGCCTGGTGCTGGGATATGGCAGGGTGCACGGGCAACTATAAGCATTGTCCCTTCCCTCGTGGAGTTTACAAAACTCATTCAGCTCAATGCATCATTGCCCTGGTGTCAAGTGCTACGAAGGAGACGCGTGTGTACTGGCCTGCTTGGGCACCTGGGTAGCAAAGTCCCACAAACTGGGAGGTTTAAACAACAAAACTGTGTGGTCTCCAGTCCTGGGTGCAGGAGCGCAATCACAGCTCACTGCAAGCCTCCAGCTCCTGGGCTCAAGCAATCCTCCCACCTCAGCCTCAGAAATAGCTGGGACCTCAGGTTTGTGCCATCATGCCCAGCTAATTTTTTTTTTAATAGAGATGGGGTCTCCCTATGTTGCCCAGGCTGGTCTTAAACCCCTGGGCTAAGTGATCCTCCTACCTCAGCCTCCAAAGTGCTGGGATTACAGGTGTGAGTCACTATGCTCAGCTCAAATTTCCCCTTTTTATAAGGACACTGCCTTATCTGATTAGAAGCCCACCCTACGCCAGGGTGACCTCATCTTAACGCATTACTCCTGCAATGATCTGATTTCCAAATGAGGTCCCAGTCAGAGGCGCTGGGCATTCAGACTTCAACATCTAAGTTTGGAGGGGGACACAATTCAACCTGTGACAGAATGACAGCTACAACAGAGGCCCCAGATGAAGGTGGAGGAGGCAAAAACAGCAGACAAGATCACGCAAAGTTAAAAAAAAAAAAAGTGTAAGAAGTCCTTGGCAGAGCTCAGAACAAAACAAGGGGCAGAGGCCTGTCCAGAGGCAGCTCCTGAAAGTGCGATCAGTGAGGGTGGAAGGGATGGGGGGCTGCAGTCTCAGTCCCCTCTCCAGCACAGGGGACCTTCGGATGGGGGTCACCTCCCAGACCTCCACCCCGTCCTTCCGGAATCCCACCCACCCCGGGCCTTTGGCGCGGCTCACCTCTCAGCGGGCAAACATTTTTATCCATTCCCTGAAATTAAACTTCCCCGTTTTTCATTATCAAATTCCGAGCTAGTGTCATCTCCCCCACGTCGGCGTGCGGCACTCGTTTACAGCGCCTGAGATTAATATTAGGTGTTTGTAAAAGGCGAATATTAGCTTCTCCCTTATATCTGTCAGAATTAATAACTTCCCCATCACAGATAACTCCGGGTCAATATTAGATTCGCAGATGAGGCTGGAAATAAAATGTATGGAAATATAACATCTCATTTGTACATATTCAAAAAAAAGGCCCTTTCATTATTGAAGTTCGGCGGCAACTGTTCAAAGGTCAGAGGACTTTGTGGCCTGGAAATACCCACCATCTGGCCCGAGCAGGCACAGGCGAGGACAAATTGGTGCCCCTCCACGGGGAGCCCGGGAGGACGCGGAGGCGGCGCGGGCACGGACCGGAGGCTCTGCCAGGGATTTTTTTATAGGGCAGAGAGGGATAGAGAGCTTACCCACCGCCGGCCCAAGCTCATGCTGGGCCCGAAGCCAGGGCCTGGTGTGGGCACCTCGCCAATGGCTGCCTTCCATATGCCCTCCCCACCCCGGTGCCAGATCCGGGGCGCGAGATCCCCTCCCACCCCTCCAGCAGCCGGGCACTGACCTTGCAGGCAACAAGGGGTTAACAGCCAGCGCTGCAGGAGGTGGGCACCCTCTCCCCACACAGCCTCGCCCACCAAGCTGCGGGAGGCCCAGAGTGGCCTCCAAGGCGGGCAGGCCCCATTCCCCGTTTGGCAATCGCTCATAAATCATAATTGACAAGCATAATTTTTCCCTTGAGCAGCAAGGGTGCTTTATTTAGTTGTTTCTATTTTATCTGGCTGCGGGAGATGATGGAACCCCTCCACCCCACTTCTGCCGCTTCCCCTAATAATAAAACCCTCTGCGAGGCCGGGATGGGCTCGGATTCCGTGAAGTCCCCCCGGGCCGGGGAAAGGTCATCTCGGGACTCAGCCCCTTGTGCAGCGGGGTGGAGAAGCCACCAACGGGGCTGCTGGCAGTGACCAGGCCGGTGGATCGCGGGCGCGCCGAACACGCCGCTCCTCCCTCGGTGAGGACAGAGGAGGTCCAGCCAGAGAAACTGAGGTTCAGCCCTCAGTCCCAGAGGAAGTGGGCGGCGGGGCATCTGCAGGGGAGCAAAGACCAGGGGTGTTTCTGAAGCTCCCCGGCCTTGAGGCCCCGTTCCTGGCGTTCATTTGGGGTGGGGTGGATCTCCAGTGTGCCAGGTTCCCGAGGGCAGAGGGCCAGCCCTCCCCTGGAGGGGCGGGTGAAAAAAGTCCCCCGAGATTCTCCCCCGCCCCTAGAGATCCCGTGGGTGCGCCGGCTCGGGAGGCCTTTCTTTCCTGCCGCTGAGCTGAGAAACCTGTGCCGGTCCCCAAAGTGACTGAAGCTCTCCCCATTAACGCTCTCTCCAGCTGGGCTGGCACTGAGCTCCCCGCTCTGGCCGGGCCTTGGTGAGGAAGGGGCCCCTGCTCCGGGGAAGATGAAGGGAAAAGCCCTTTCTTTCTTTCCTCCTAAGTCCCTCAAACTCGCGGTGACCCACGGTTAAATCCCTTTTAACAAGGTTCACTTCCTCGCCCAACCGCTTAAAACTCTCCGAAAACAAGCAAGGGCCGGGCAGGCTGCTCCCGCACTCTGAGGCCAAGCTGGGAGGAGGGGGCGGCCGCGAGGGCCCCTTAGCTGACGAGGGGCCCTGTACTGCCCTCAAGGTTGGGGTGCTGGGCCGACCCCTGCCCTCAAAGACAAGGTGCTGGGTCCACCTCCTGTCCCCAAAGGTGGGGGCCCATCCCTGCACTCAAAGCTGGGTGCCGGGCCTGCCCCTGCCCTCAGAGATGAGGTGCATGTGTCTCGGATGCCACCGGTCTCTAGGATGACTTCACTTTGCTAATTACATCTGCAATGATCCTATTTCCAAGTAAGGTCACATCTGAGGTACTGGGGCTTCAGCATAGGAGTTTGAAGAGGACATAACTCAACTCGTACTACACAGAGTGCATAACATGCGGAGAGGCTGCCACAGCCCACGGGCCCTCCTGGGCCGGCAACATTCCTTCCTTCATTCCCTCCCTGAGCGTCTGCCCATGAGCAGGCCTGGTGCCACAGAACTAGAGATGGGTGATTGCTCACTGCTGTTTATCTTCCCCTCTGAGCTGTAAGCGCCCAAGGACAGGGTAAGTCTTATCTGCCTACCACCGTATTACCAGGGTCTGGCACAGAGGAGGTGTCTAATAACTCTCAAAGGGAGGAAGAGGAGAACTGATCCTCTGTCCTTCAACTGTCCACAGTTCTCAGGACACTCACCGTTTCTAGGGACAGCCATCAGAATATGTCGCCTTCCAGGGTCAGGGTGGACTGACAGGGAACACAGACCTCCCACCCTGCCCACTCAGCCTGATCAGGATTAGGATCCTATTTCCAGCTTTCCCTCTCGAATCACCCAGCTGAGGTGTGAGTGCCACCCTCGCCTGGCAGCTGGTGAGGGGAGGGGTTTGCCTGCCACACAGCACAGCCCTTGGCTTTCCACATGCCCAGTCTCCTGGCTGGAGGGTGGTAACAAAAGTGAAAACCACCCTCAGAGGCCAAAGTCTGCTGTCCTTAGGCCCCTAGCCCCCATTGACCAAGATCTTCAGAAGGCCACATTCCAGTGAGCGAACTTTTGGGCTGGATGGATAGATGAAGGTATAAATGGGTAGATCAGTGGTGGGTAGATAGATAAATGGAGGAAAGGAAGCAGAAATAAAGGGATGGATGAATAAATTGATGGATGGGTGGATGGATGAATGGACAAATGGATGGATGGATGGATGGAAGCACGGGTGAAAGGATAGATGGGTAGATAGATGGATGAATGGATGTGTGAGTGAATGGATGAATCTATGGATGGGCGATAAATGAAGTGAGGGATTAAGGATAGATAGATGGGTAGATGGATGAATGGATAGATGGATAAGTGGGTGGATAGATAAATGGAGTAATAGATGAGTAGATGGATGGATGGATGGATGGATGGATGAAGAGAGGGAAGGAGGGAGAGGGGGTGGATGGATGAATAGATAGGTGAATAAAGGGAGGGAAGTGAGGGAGAGAATGGAGAAAGGATGAGATGGATAGATGGATGGAAGGATAGAGGAAGAGATGAAGAAATGAAGGACAGATGGGTGGAAGAATTGAAGTTTGAATGGATTGATGGATGGATGGATGGATGGGTGGTGGATGGGTGGATGAATGGATGGGTGGTGGATGAATGGATAGCTAAATTGGTGGATGGATGGATTAGTAGCTGAATGGGTGAAAGGAGGGATAGATGAGTGGGTGGATGGATGGATGGATGGATGGAT
>PVKP010038066.1:0-21166 GCA_004027715.1 Plecturocebus donacophilus
CATACCAAAAGTAGGGCTCAGTCACCATTGGCACAGTTTCCAGTTCTCCACCAAACCTAAATGGTTCAAGCCAGAAGGCAGAGATAAGAACCTAGGGGCATCTCCCTCACCTAGCAGACGGGGCTCCCCACTTTTCCACTTCTTCCTTTAAACAAGCCACGTGGAAATTTACACACGCACCTAAAGTGACCCATGTCTTATTCTCTCAAGTATACTGCTAGTTGCCACCCATGCTTAATCTCTCTCTGTCTGACTCTTCTTTCCTGCCTCGCAGGACCTGAGAATGGAAGGCCACCCCCTGCTTCATTGTCCCTTTTCTGTCCAGGATCCCTAAGTAAAAATATTTTAACTTGGTTCCTGTCATGGTAGTGTATTGAATTTGCACCTTCCATCTAAAGAACTAATGGCTGCTCCAAACCACATTTTTCTGGGGTACTGGGGAGAGCACGGGCCTCCCAGCATCAGAGCTATGGTCAGGCAGGCATACTCTAGACATAGGTCAGACAAGAGCCACACATCTGCCAGTACAAACAAGTTTTCCATATGAGGGACCTCCTATGTCACAGGTTGAACAACTAGGCATTAGGCTACCGGTCAGGTTAAATAAAAGAGGTATCCATAGAAGGCACACTATAAACACCCATATCCAGCAACCCTTCATTTCCAAAAGGGCAAGATTACCATCAGCTCTTGATACCGGAACCCCAACTTAGCTGAGGTCTCTCAAATCAGGGCTAAATTGAAATCTTAAATTAAATGAACACAACCCCAGAAAAATATATCTTACCAAAAGTGGTTCATTAAAAAATAAAAATCTTGATTAGACCTATAACCTATATTTAATTAAATAATTAAATCAGTAATTAAAATATTTTCTTAAAAACATCAGGCCAGGATGGTTTATTATTAAATAACACTGTATATTCAGTGAACAAATAATTTCAATCTTTAGTAAACTCAAAGACTAGGAAAATCAATCTATAAGAGAAAGATAAAGATATCAACAAGTTTACGAAGTCCGTATTTTCTCTACTGCATAAGAGAATTTGTTGGACCTTATTATGTGCACATATTTTACTGTGTGAGATAATGCTAATTTTGTTTTCCAAAATTCTTATGAGTATCTGCATTCTATCTACCAGTATAAAGAGAGTTTCAGATACGTTAGGATATTGGAGACACTGTTATCAACAGAACTCTTAATTTTGCCAAACTAGCACATATAAATTATTTCTTGTGAACCTCCTTGTCTTTTTTTTTCCCAGATGCCAGCTTACAGTCATGTGAAACCTTATTGCCATATAACCCACCAGTGCCTTCCCACCCATCAGCTATTCTTTGAGCCTTTTTTTCCCTTTCTTTCTTACAACTACTCACTACCTTTCAACTTGAAGCTTTCTGCAAATAATACATAGGGAAGTTATCACTGTGGAGCCTAGATATGTGGTAACTACAATATTTGTTTGCCATTACATAGAACTGCTAGCTCTCTATTATTATCCATTGAAACCAAACATCGGCAACCATATGATTAAATTGTACAGTCAGTTCTGCCATAATGCTTATTTAGAAAATGCAAATTTGTTCTAACATAATTGATATATTAGGGAACAATTTGATCATAGATTTTGCATTTGCTTGTGCACAAATCGTCTGTGAGAAATACTAGATGAACACACAAAACTGCACCCAGCTGAGCTGCATCAGGTAGCAATACACAAATATCCATCTTAACCCCAAACCTTCAAGTCAGTGTTGCACACCCATCCACTGCACAGCAAATTTTAATATCAAATTTATTAAATAATTATTGTGCTCTCACTTTCCACCAAACACTGTACTAGTACACTGGTGAGATCAAGGGTCACCTGATGTCATGAAAATCACAATCTAATGCAAATACTTACAATAATTATTTTTATAGTAATAACTATTAAAATTGTATCAAGTACTATGAAAGAAAGGTGTATGATGCTATAAGGATCATGTGTACATTGACTTCTAACCTAATTTTGAGTGGGGAGATGTAGGGAGATTCAAGGATAATCAGAGAAAGCTGACTCAGGGAAGTCCTCTTTAAGTTGAAATGGAAAAGGTGTATAAAAGCTAGCCAAACAAAGGGTAAAAATAATACAGAAGAAACAATATGTGCAAAATCTCTGAGGCAGAAAAACATGTGGCCCTTCTGAGGAATAGAGGGAAGGACAACCTGGCAGAAGTACAGAGAGTGGAATTATGGCATGGTGAGAGACTAGAGAGGGTTGAATGGTGGCCCTCCAAAAGATAGGTCCACTTAGAGCCTGTGAATGTGATCTTATTTGGAGTCTTTGCAGATATTCTGAAGTTAAGAATCTTGAGATAGGATTACCCTGGATTAACAAGGTGAGTCTGAACAATAACACATGTTCTAAGAAGAGATACAAAGGCAAAGACTGAGACTACAGAAGGGAAGGTGATGTGAAGATGGAGGCAGAGATTGGAGTGCTATAACCTTGAAGCCAGGGAATGCCAAAATTTTCTTGCAGCCAACAGAAGCGAAGAGAGAAGTATGAAATATATAATCCCTCAGAGTCCCTAGAAGGACCTAACCTTGTAGACAACTTGATATCAGAGTTTGGGCTTTCAGAACTATGAGAGAAGAAATTTCTGTTGTTTTGAGCCACTCGATTTGTGGTAATTTGTTAGTGTAAACCTAGGAAGTGAATGCAGAGGCCAAATCACCATAAAGCCTATTTAACTAGAGTTATATGAGGTGAGTATGCTAGGCAGCTTTAACAGGGGCCTCAGTAATTGCTGCTTCCAGGTATACACACCCATGTGTCAGCTCCTGCCTTTGAGTGGGCATTGAGATCAGGAGTATTTCTGGGTGTTTTCAAGTTTTTTAACCTTATATTTATTATTTTATTCCCAGGGCTTATCACAGTGCCTGGCACATAACAAATGCCCACTAATTAGGCAATGACTAATTAATCACCTTGATTTAGAGAACTGGAGAGTTGGAGTGTTATAGGGTTAGAGGAGAGCTAGAGAAAGAATCATTAAAATCAGTGCTTAAAGGAAATAAAGAAAAACTGAGTATACAAAATGAATAGTCAACTTGGTCCCCACTGTGTTACTGTGTTGTGACCTGGTTGGCAATTCAGACAAACAGGAAGCTCCCTAAGGCAAGAGAAGTCAAAAGTGGATGGTCTACCGCTATGACAAGAAAAACTCACTTGATTTACCATGAGACAGTGAAATCAGTGACAACAGTGCTCTGGGCATGCACTAGTTGTCCCTCCCCTTGGTGTCTGAAGTAGCTGTTGTCCCTTCATGAAATGCAGAATGGGTGAGTTCCCAGGATTCACAGACATACAAGGGAAGACGAAAAGATCTGAAGGGCAGATGCGAGGTTGGGGTTAGGGGGTTGGAGATTGTATTTTCTGTCAATAGACTATCTAGGTACATTTGGTTAACTAATTGGAAATAGTTAAAAAGACTGAACTGTATTGGTATCCCAAAAAAGACTGAACCATATTGGTACCCCCAAAGTTATGGAGCTGATTATTTGAATTCTATACACATATCAGGTGGTATTTTGAAACAGGTCCTTAGTAGCACAAATAGTTGTTTTAAAAAGTTAATATTCAGGCCAAGCAAGGTGGCTCATGTCTATATACCCAGGACTTTGAGATGCTGAGACAGGCAGATCATTTGAAGTCAGGAGTTCAAGACCAGCCTGGTCAACATGGCAAAACCTTGTCTTTACCAAACAATCCAAAATATTAGCCTGGTATGGTGGTGTATACCTGTAATCCCAGCTACCTGGGTGACTGAGATATGAGAATCACTTGAACCTGGGACATGGAAGTTGCAGTGAGCCAAGATCACGCCACTGAACTCCAGCCTGGGCAACAGAGCAAGACTCCATCTCACAAAATAAAAATAAAAAAGAGTCAATATTCTTATTGTCTCACTATGTCCCAAATTCAACATAGACTTCTTTGATTTACTGTTGGATCAAATAATTGAAATGTTTTTCAACTCAAATAATTGAAAATGGCAGGAAATTCATAGCTTACTTTTGTTCATTGTGCTTATTGGGCTTGACACATAATGTAACCTCTTTCATTGATTCCATTTCTCATCTGCTAAAAGGATATAATAATTGTCCTAACTTTACTGGGTTGCTATGAAAATTAAAAGAGACCGTAAATGTAAAGGGCTTAGAATTTTGTTCAAAATATTATATAAACATAACAATATTAGTTTTTATTGGCATTAATATTAAACTACAAATGAACCAGGAACACTTTAAAACAAAAATCATGTCTCCTAGCAAAGAGAATAGGTCAGGTATTTGTATAGCATGTAATAATTTTAGAAATATTCTGAACTATCAAAAAAAGAAAAAAACTAACAATTTTTTGTACATTACACAATGCAGGTGAAAACATTTCTTTAAAAATAAGGTGTTACACATATATTAGGGATTATTAGCATGAAAATCAACTAAACTGTTTATTCTATAATTTCCTGAGTCAAAAAGCTATAGCTTTATGACTTCTCCTTCAATCTGCATTCTCCTCATACTTCCAACCTCATCTCTTCTGCTTCCTCAGCCTCAGACTCTTAGCAGGTAACCTGCCTCCTACTTCACAAGGAAAACAAGCCATTGTATGAAATAACTTAAAAGTTAGGCTACCAGATCTACAAACCTACCTGAGTCTACACTAAACTTCTTTCAATTCTTCTGAATAGAGGCCTGTTTCTCCACAAATTTTCTACTACAGTGTATGACTTCACAGAAGTCACATGCTACTGATTATTTCCTGTCTTTCCTGTATCCTGATCTTTTCTGTATTGGTCATTCCTACAGACATTTAAAACTATTCTCATCATTATATGCACCCAATACAGGAGCACCCAGATACATAAAGCAAGTTCTAAATGGCCTACAAAGAGACTTAGACTCTCACACACAAATAGTGGGAGACTTTAACACTCCACTGTCAATATTAGACAGATCAATGAGACAGAAAATCAACAAGGATATCCAGGACTTGAATGCAGATCTGGTCCAAGCAGACCTAATAGACATCCACAGAACTCTCCACCCCAAATCAACAGAATATACATTCTTCTCAGCACATCACACTTATTCTAAAATTGACTACATAATTGGAAGTAAAACACTCCTCAGCAAATGAAAAAGAATGAAAATCATAACAAAGAGTCTCTCAGACCACAGTGCAATCAAATTAGAACTTAGAATTAAGAAACTCACTCAAAACCACACAACTACACGGGAACTGAACACCTTGCTCTTGAATGACATCTGGATAAACAATGAAATGAAGGCAGAAATAAAGATGTTCTTCGAAACCAGTGAGAATGAAGACACAACGTACCAGAATCTCTGGGACACATTTAAAGCAGTGTCTAGAGGAAAATTTATAGCACTAAATGCCCACATGAGAATCAAGGAAAGATCTAAAATCGACATCCTATCATCAAAATTGAAAGAGCTAGAGGAGCAAGATCAAAGAAATTCAAAAGCTAGCAGAAGACAAGAAATAACTAAGATCAGAGCAGAACTAAAGGAGACAAACACACAAAAAACCCTTCAAAAAATCAATAAATCCAGGAGCTGTTTTTTAGAAAAGATCAACAAAATAGACTGCTAGACAGACTAATAAAAAAGAAAAGAGAGAAGATCAAACAGATGCAATAAAAAACGATAAAGGGGATATCACCACCGATTCCACAGAAATACAAACAACCGTCAGAGATTACTACAAACAACTCTATGCGCATAAACCAGTAAACCTGGAAGAAATGCATAAATTCCTAGACACTTACACCCTCCCAACACTAAACCGCGGGAGTTGAATCCCTGAATAGACCGATAACAAGGTCTGAAATTGAGGCAGCAATTAATAGCCTACTAACAAAAAACAGTCCGGGTCCAGATGGGTTCACAGCCAAATTCTACCAGATGTACAAAGAGGAGCTGGTACCATTCCTTCTGAAACGATTCCAAACAATATAAAAAGAGGGAATCCTCCCTAACTCACTGTATAAGACCAACGTCATCCTTATACCAAAACCTGGCAGAGACACAAACAAAAAAGGAAACTTCAGTCCAACATTGATGCAAAGATCTTCAATAAAATACTGGCAAACTGAATGCAACAGCACATCAAAAAGCTTATCCACCATGATCAAGTCAGCTTCATCCTGGGGGTGCAAGGCAGTTCAACATACACAAATCTATAAATATAATCCATCACATAAACAGAACCAAAGACAAAAACCACATGATCATCTTAATAGATGCAGAGAAGGCCTTACAAAATTCAACAGCCCTTTATGCTAAAAATTCTCAATAAACTGGATATCGATGGAATGTATCTCAAAATAATAAAAGCTATTTATGACAAGCCCACATCCATTATCCTACTGAATAGGCAAAACTGTAATCATTCCCTTTGAAAACTGGTACTACACAAGGATGCCTTTCTCACCATTCCTATTCAATCTACTACTGGAAGTTCTAGCCAGAGCAATCAGGCAAGAAAAAGAAATAGAGGGCATTCAATTAGGAAAAGAGGAAGTCCACTTGTCTCTATTTGCACACGACATCATAGTATATTTAGAGGACCCCATCGTCTCAGCCCAAAATCTGCTTAAACTGATAAGCAACTTCAGCAGAGTCTCAGGATACAAAATAAATGAGCAGAAATCACAAGGATTCCTATACACCAATAACAGACAAACAGAGAGTCAAATCATGAGCAAACTCCCATTCAAATTGCTACAAAGAAAATAAAATATCTAGGAATACAACTAACGAAGGATGTGAATGACCTCTTCAAGAAGTACAAACCACTACTCAAGGAAATAAGAGAGGACACACACAGATGGAAAAACATTCCATGCTCATGGTTATGAAGAATCAATATCGTGAAAAAGGTCATACAGCCCAAAGTAATTTATAGATTCACTGCTATCTTCATCAAGCTACCATTGACCTTCTTCACAGAACTGGAAAAAATCACTTAAAACTTCATATGGAACCAAGGAGAGCCCACATAAAAGAACAAAGCTGGAGGCATCACGCTACCTGACTTCAAATTATACTACAGGGCTACAGTAATGAAAACAGCATGGCGCTAGTACCAAAACAGAGATACAGACCAATGGAACAGAACAGAGGCCTCGGAAGTAAAGCCACACATCTACAACCATCTGATCTTTGACAAACCTGTCAATAACAAGCAATGGGGAAGGATTCCCTGTTTAATAAATGGTGTTGGAAAAACTGGCTAGCCATATGAAAAAGCTGAAACCGGACTCTTCCTTACACCTTCCACCAAAATGAACTCCAGATGGATTAAAGATTTAAACATAATAACTAACACCATAAACACCCTAGAAGAAAACCTAGGCAATACCATTCAGGACATAGACATAGACAAGGACTTCATGACTAAAACACCAAAAGCAATGGCAACAAAAGCCAAAATAGACAAATGGAATCCAATTAAATTTAAGAGCTTCTGCACAGCAAAATAAACATTAGTGTGAACCAGCAACTAACAGAATGAAAAAAATTTTTGCAATCTACCCATCTGACAAAGGACTAATATCCAGAATCTACAAAGAATTAAAGCAGATTTACAAGAAAAAAACAAACCCATTCAAAAGTGGGCAAAGGTTATGAACAGATGCTTTTCAAAAGAAGACATTTATGAGACCAACAAACATATGAAATAATGCTCATTATCACTGGTCATTAGAGAAATGCAAATCAAAACCACATTGAGATACCATCTCACACCAGTTAGAGTGGCAATCATTAAAAAAATCAGAAGACAACAGATGCTGGAGAGGATGTGAAGAAGTAGGAACACTTTTACACTGTTTGTGGGAGTGTAAATTAGTTTCACCATTGTGGAAGACAGTGCAGTGATTTCTCAAGGATCTAAAAATAGAAATTCCATTTGACCCAGCAATCTCATTACTAAGTATATATCCAAAGGGTTATAAATCATTTTATTATAAAGACATCTGTACACATATGTTCACTGCGGCACTGTTTACAATATCAAAGACCTGGAACCAACCCATATGCCCATCAGTAATAGACTGGACAGGGAAAATGTGGCACATATACACCTTGGAATACTATGTGGCCATAAAAAAGGATGAGTTAATGTCCTTTGTAGGGACATGGATGAATCTGGAAACCATCATTCTTAGCAAACTGACACAAGAATTGGAAACCAAACACCTCATGTTCTCACTCATAGGTGGGTGTTGAACAATGAGAACACATGGGCACAGGGAAGGAAACATCACACACCTGGACTGGGAGTTGGGAGGCCAGGGTAGGGACAGTGGGGGTGGGGAGGTTGGGGAGGGATAACACTGGGAGAAATGCCTGATATGGGTGATGGGGGGATGGAGGCAGCAAACCACCATGACGTGTGTACCTGCCAGATCTACACATATAACCCAGAACTTAATTTACAATTAAAGAAAAATATTCCATCATTAAACACAACCAGACCACAACAAATGAAAACCACTGACCTTGGAATCATGTTTCTGTTCACTTACTTTTCTAATTACCTCTTCCCTACACTGCCAACTTCTCAAAAGAGTCATCTGTACAAATTGTCTTAAATTTCTCAATTCTCATTCACTCCATCTTTTAGCCTTACTGCTGAAATTACCAAAATTACCACTGCCCTCTATGTTACCAAGGTCACCACTGGCTTCCATGCTACTAAAGCCAATAATATCTATTTGGTCCTCACCAAACTTGACCTCTCAAGTCTTTGAAACTCACTCCTCTCCTTGTCTCCCACTCTCCGCCTTTGGAAAGGGAGAAGGTAGAAGTATCAGCTTTTCTCAATCAAAACACAAAACAACAACAAAACTACACATTGCCATGTAAAAATACCATAGAGAAATAAGAACATTTTTATTCCTGTTTTTACACATAAGCAAAGCCTTAGAAAGTTTAAATCACCTTCCCAAGATTACGAAATGTAAGAATAGCTGAGATTCACACTTTCGATGTTTGAGTCCAACTCAGCTGTGCTTTATAAATCATAAAGCATGGCTTTAGATTTTTGGAACTTTAATATACTTCTACTCAGCAATTGGCAGAATCCTGTTTCCTTCTACTCTAATCATTATATGTTAACTAAAAGACTGACCACTAGTTTTGACTGAATAAATAAATGAATAGCTACATAAATGAAATTTTTAAAAAGCTGTTTTCACAGTTATAGTTTAAAAGCTAGTTGTAGTTTTCATAGTTAAAAAGTTCTTTTCATAGTCCATTCTCACACTGCTGTAAGAAATACCCAAGGCTGGGTAATTTATAAAGGAAAAAAGTATAACTGACTCACAGTTCTGCAGGGCTGGGGAGGTCTCAGAAAACTTACAGTCATGGCAGAAGGGGAAGCAAACAAGTCCTTCTTCACATAGCAGTAGGAAGCAGAAGAATAATGAGAGCCAAGAGAAAGAGGAAGCCCATTATAAAACCATCAGGTCGCATGAGAACTTACTACCACGAGAACAGTATGGAGGAATCGTCCCCTGTGATTCAATCATCTCTCACTCAGTCTCTCCCACGACATGTAGGGATTATGGGAACTACAATTCATGATGATATTTGGGGGGAGACACAGCCAAAGCACATGAATAGTTAACTACAGCAACACTGACCTTTACCAGATAAGCCCAGTAAATTTATTGGTAACTTAATTCCTGATTTATAGATGTGCAACAGAATAAAAACTATCCATTCATATACACACGTCTTGTTGCTATGGTACACATAACCCATCTATGAAATGGGAAGCTAATTCTCACAAGGTATTCAGCTACTTTACAGAATGGCAAGGTAAAATTTCAAATAGAGCCATACATTAGAAATGTAATTTCTGGCACTGGCTATTTTTCATGAATTGATAATACCGGAGTCCTGGATAGACATGCTTTTAGGGATTATAAAAAGTCCCCAAGGGCCTATAACATCTGTCACAGGCATCCATAGCAAAAGGGAACTTGACATGGCTCATAACACAGCACAACACAGACCAGCTATGTGAAGAACATGAGAATGTGGTCTGATAAAATCAGCAATTAGGAGAAAAGTATACACATCTGGTGCACATCAGGCAAATCTCCAGTGTGAGAATGTGTGCACAGTTCTGTGAATTTACCAGAGCTTGTCATCAACTGATAGGGCCTTCTACTTGAACAATTTTCTCAAATTTTACCCTACCTTTAAATTGTTAACACTAGTTATTTTCTTAAAAATTCTTGAAACAGTTATTAAGAAAAAGTTGCCTTATCTTTTTAAAAAGTTAAGGAATAAGGGTTTACAGAACTGGACCAATTCCAAAGTAATTCAGAACCAACAGAAAAAGGCATATAAGAAAGGTCAAAATATCAGATTTGTTGCTAACAAAGACCAGGTTGAAGAAAGTGACTTAGGTGTTACATTAAAAAGGATTTCCTAAAGCCAAATTTTAGAACTGAACTTTCCTGGCCAAATTTTGAGAAGAGAAAAATTACACCAAAAATGCAATTTTGTGATTATGTGTCATGGACTGAGTACAGTTGGCTCTCTGCATCTATGGGTTCTGCATTTACAGATTCAACCAAGTACAGACTGAAAATACTTGGGGAAAAAAATGCATCTGTACTGAACATGAATATACTTTTTCTTGAATTATTCTTTCAACAATACAGCATTCACAATGTATTACGTATTATAAGTTTTCTAGAGAATATTTAAAGTTTACAGCAGGATGTGCAAAGGTTATTTGCAAATAGTATGCCATTTTATAACAAGGATTGAGAGTATTCATGGATTTAGGTATTCACTGGAGTCCTACAACAAATCCCCCAGGGAAATTGAGGGAAAACTGTATTAGTCTACAAATACAGTCAGATCTCTGCCTTTTTCTTGAGAACATTTAATAAAAGGAAAAAAGGAAAGCTTGCAGAGAGACCAAGAAATTCACAGGGAACAGAGACAGGATCAGTGTCTTTTTATCCAAATTGCAACAATCTTGGGCAGTCCTATGTGATAGTGACTGACACTAGTTTTCCACGAAGTACAATTTAGGATGTTCTCTTTGGCATTGCTTATGGTCAAAGATTTTTGCTCAGAAAAATTAAAGAGATAGATGTCCATCTCTCTCTCATGTCAGTCGGATCTTCCTGCAATTTGACATACTTTTAATGATTCAGAGTTTTACTTTTAGAAAAAAGGAATCAGTCATATTAATGGTTTATTAAACAAGAGAGAACTGTTTGCCTCTCTCTCATTTTCCTGTGGCTCAAATGTCAAACTTCTGATTTGGATTAGAGATTTCCCATATGACAAGGCAATGTGTGTTCCTAAATCAGGTCAGCTGTAAATAAAGCTTTTAACATATTTTCTAAATTGCATAAACAACGCAGATTTTTTTTTTTTTTTTTTGCTAAAAAGCCATTATTTTCAAATTCATCGGATCGCACATTTACCACATTTTTACAATTTTAGGCAAAAAGACTTAATACATAGTGTGAATAATTTCGATAACCCTGGCTCCAGACATTTGAAAATTACAATAATCACAGATGTGCAACAACTGTTACACTGACAAAAAGCCCAACATCTGGTGACAGAAGTCACTGCTCTCAGAGCTATAGTGTTTCTCTTCTTCTCTCATGGACTGTTTAGCTCCTCAAACCCTGAGAAACTGCTTTCTCTGAAAAACCCTTTTTGGTCTTTCTTTGTACAACTAATTTTTTACTTTTTTTTTTTTTTTTTAAGATAGAGTCTCCCTCTGTCATCCAGGCTGGAGTACAGTGGCACCATCTCGGCTCACTGCAACCTCTGACTCGCAGATTCAAGCGATTCTCCTACCTCAGCCTCCTGAGAAGCTGAGATTACAGGCACCCATAACCACACTCACCTAATTTTTGTATTTTTAATAGAGATTGGGTTTCACCATGTTGGACTAGGCTGGTTTCAAACTCCTGACCTTAGGTGATCCACCCGCCTCGGCCTCCCAAAGTGCTGGGATTACAGGCGTAAACCACCGCACCAGCCTAACCTTTGAATTCTTAAGATAATGAAATAAGTTTCCATTGTACTTCAATATATTCCATATCATCAAATTTTATTTATTTATGCCCTGCCTAATTCCAAATTGGGATTTAGGTAATAGACAACAAAGAGCAGAGATATAGTAAGTATAATAAAATAAAAATTTTAAATAAGAACCAAGGACAGAAAGTACAATTAAATTACCTGGGCCAAACCATTTACTAATCATCTGTGTAATAAATTATATTTGGCTCTATTATTCCTGGCAAAGACAGAAATGGAAGGATAAAGGATTGTGCTTCTCAAAGGCAGAATAAATTCTGGCTCTAGGTAGTTGTTCTATTGTCTACAACTGAATTGAATAACTTAGATGATTAGAAGTCTACCTTTATTTTATCCTCTGACAGAGTCACCCTGTATATATTATGATGTACTTTAATGGCGAGCTCTTGGTTTTCATCAAAGATAATTACAATAAGTGCCTATATGAAATTGTATTTTTTTATTTTTGTAAGAGATTCTTCCTTTTAATATACATTATATCTACAAGTTTAGTAGTCAAATATGACTATGATGAATTTCTTTAAAATTTCGGTACCATGAAAGTCTTTTTTAATATAAGGAATGGTATTGGGAAATCAGTATGGGTTCTTGATTTAGAAATCAAATGACTGGATGTAGATGGCATCCCATTATTTAAATGCAATTTTCATATGCCACTGACCACATTTCACAGTGACACTCCATTGTCACTGGACTATCTTGAAAACTTCTAAAAGAGGCTAACAAGCTGCAGTGTCCAAAGATTAGCCAACATCACTGAAGTTAAGAGTTTCATGGGAAAGAAAAGCATTTAGTGTTTTAAAAGAAAGCATTGTACAGAGGAAGAGAACAGACAACTTCTAAAGGAATAAGATTCTAAGAAACAGCTAGTACAAATTGATGCTATTTTTCTTGAAATTTCTAGACTCAGAGAATACATATGCTGATTAGGTTCTTTCCCAAATACACCATTTGGTAGCCCTATTTTAAACTCAGTACCACCCATGTATAGATAGACATAACTGTTCATAATCATTTATATTTTGACAAAAATAGAAAATATATTTTAATACTAAATATATTAATTTCATTTACATTAAAAAAATAAAAACAAATCTTAGTATAGCTCCTAAATTTTTATGCCCCTCAGTTAAAAAACTTTGCCAGTAAAAAATTTGGCTTTTGTTCTTTGAATTGCAAAGGTCTTGAATACGTTTTTTTTAATGAGCAGACTTTATAGATTTTGTAGTGAATTTTTACATTTTGTAAAACATGCATTTCTCAGAATGCTGAAAGTCAAGAACTAATAATCTTTATAACCCTTACAGAAGTAGAACTAGTGTATAAATGTATAACTACTCATTCTAAACCACATGACAATCACTATGTTAATTTTATAGACTCTAACACAGACATGTTCTACTGAATAAAATGGCAAATATCAGTCACATAATTTCATCATGATTCTTTTATTTGGTTTTTAATTTTATATCAAACTATCTGCACGTTTAATTTTTCTGTTGGGAACCATAGATTTGACATTTAGAAATATCACCCTGTCTTAATTTCTCAGGGTGTGTATTGTGTGTGTGTATGTGAGTTCAAATTGGAATCTTTTAAGTAAAGCAGAAATAAAGACTACTTAGGAGTATTTGTCTTAAAATCCTCATAAATAAAATTTTAAAACTCTTCTTTCAAAGTATTTTTTTTTGGTATTTTCCTTCTTTTCATAACTAAGTTTCATGCCTCCACATCAACATTCTGGCACATCTCTAATTATAAGGAAGACTACAGTGCCTTCTTTGCTTCATATTTAGAAACTATTTTTAGATGCTGGCTTTCACATGCATGTCTTTATTTTTCTAAGTGCTTCTTTTGTCCAAAATCAGAGATAAAATTTCAAGCTAATGTTACCTAGCTAAAAATACAGGAAAATGAAGTACTTTACATTTACATCATATGAATTCGCAGGAAACAAGTTGCTGATTGGAAAATAACCAGAATCCAAGTTAAGAAATCAGGAGAGAAAACATTTCAGGGTTTCTAACTATATATTACATTTGGATACACTGACCATTTTCTTTGAGGAATGCAGGTTGTTAAGTTCTAGACCAAAATATACAAGTGAATTTTGAAACTGAAAGTCTCCCACAACAAAAACAAATTTCATTTCTCAATTCACAACATTTCTGGATATTGGATATGAATTGCTTCTCTCATTTCGAAGTATTTTGCCTTATTGAAAGTTTAAATTATTCTCTAAAATGGCTGAGAAGTACTCCTGTGATGTTGTAGGGTCAGCAATCAATCGTAACAGATTCTGTGAACAGGCATTAGAAAAAGGGGAACACAGTGAGAGTTTTCTGCATGACACTAAAAATATTTTTAATTCAATTAAATTTCTCCATAATGCAAAAGTTAGATTCTTTTTAAGTTTATAGCTGTATTTCTAAGTTATTACTTTGTATCTTTTAGTCCAATTTATAGTTCATCTGATTTGATCAATAACTTAATACTAGGGCAAGAAAATGGTCTAAATTTAGTCATTTCAATTTAATTTACTGAATAAAATTTCCAATAGCAATTGAGTTCAATTGCATCACTATCAATGAACTTTAAAAAACTTATCCAAGTTCAATATGCAGTCTAGGCCTCAAACCAGAACATAAATTAAATTAATGGTATTCTTTTCTCATTGCATTAGAATGATATAAGTAGGATCTAAAATATTTCTTATAGTAGATAATTCCAGTTCATCTTCTCAATGGGCAAACAGAACCAAGTTCTTTCATCAACATACAGCAAGTGACACATTTATGGTCATCATACATTATTCGACTTGCATTTCTTTGTTCAAATATTAAATCATTCCCAATTACTTAGCATAAAATAGATGTTGGCTTTATTTTGACTGCAGGGTGGAAAATTAATATAAAAGCAATTTATCAATTCTCCTGACAGGTGTCTCAATTCCATAAGAAAGCAGAATAATTGTCAAAACACATATTTCAAACTTGTTTTTATCAATTTCTGAAAGCACTATCTCCTGAATTTAAGGCAATTATTTCAATAACCATTTGTCAGCTCTCTTTTTCTATGGAAAATCCAGTAACATTTGCTGGGCTTGAACACTATCCTGCATCCTTCCAGCATACGTTTCTCTGACCCCATTCTGTCCTACCAAGGGCCTTCAATGGATGCCCAGTAGGGTATGGAAATTGAATAGACAAGCATAAAGTTGATTGAAGCATACATGTGCTCTAAAGAAACTAAACTCAAAAAGTATTCTTCCCTAGAAAAATGGTCCTAACATTTTGTCTCCTACTTATTTTTGGATTAATTTGATCTAAGATCTAAGAGAAAGGGGTAACTGCAACCTAATGAATGTCATTGCATAAGGCTGAAATGAAATAAAATGTCCTCTTTTCTATAAGAAAAAAAATAAGATCATGAATAAGCCAGAAGCATAATTGGTATAATACAGTGAAGATACATTTACTAAAATGAGGCTACTGTGTATTCAAGATATTCTTTAGTTAAAAAATAGTGCACCTCTAATCCCAGCTACTGAGGAGTCTGAGTCAGGAGGATCACTTGAGCCCAGGAGTTCGAGGCCAGCCTGGGCAACAGAGTTGGAGGCCAGCCTACATGACATAGTGAGATTCCACCTCTTAAAGATAAGAAATAAAGTTTCTTTAACAATTAATGACATCTTCTTTATCCTAATAGAACTGCCTACACACACACCCTTTGTAATAGTCCTTATGGATAGCATTTTTATTCATCATGGGAAAATATGTTATGACTGATTGTATTCAGTTGTTCACTCTTGCTACATTCTGCACAGTTCTATAAATACAAAGTGTATATTTTTTTAGCCAACATATATTTTCTAAATGTGTAGGAGTTTGACTGACTCAGCTAGAAGGAAAGCATTAGATATAGAACTACTTTTTCAAACAGGAAACTTTCTTGCCATCAGATTTCCTCTGGTGGCCCCTCTCCATTCATAAGACCCCCTTAGAAGCTCCTTAATCGGGACTACTGAAACATGCAACATGTCCAGAACCAAGTTAGTTAGAATTTTTTCTTTTTAGTAGAGATGAGGTTTCATGTTGGTCAAGCTGACCTCAAGTGATCCACCTGCCTCAGCCTCCTAAAGTGCTGGGATTACAGGTGTGAGTCACCACACCCAGCTCAGAATTTTTATTTTCAATATTGGCTTGCATCGAACTCATTAAGAAAGTTTATTACAATTTTTATATTAATTATTGTCTTGTCTCATATTCATTATGTTCCTACTAGCAACTGGAACACAGATGCACACAGCCATTTATATTGAAATAGTCTCCACTCTTCTAATTCACCACTCTAACCTCAGGAGCATCTACTCCTAAACTAAGACTCCCTCTCCAGAGCCCAGAGTCCTCACTATATAACATCTCAAATGAAACATCAAGACACTTGTGTACTTGACTTGAATTTGTTCTGTCTTCCCTGTGTCCAGAGTTCAGATTCTTTTCTAGGACCTTCTTTTTTCTCCTCCTGTCCACACCCAAGATTACCCCTACAAATGCCCAGGAAAACTCCAACTAACCCTACTCAGGGATACCTGACAAATTTTCATAGCAGCTAAAAATCTCTTGTGCAATTCTGAGAAGGCTTGGGGAAAAATGGGTTTCTTGTTTTCATGCAATACGATCTAGGAACCACGGAGGAGCAGGGGCTCCAAGAGTTACCTACATGGTAAGACTTGAAAAGTTTAGAGGATTTCCCCAGCCAAGAATATTCTTATCCAATCCCAGAGGTCAGCCAACCAGTTATACTTCTTGAAAGGAAGGGAAAACTGTATAATGAAGAAAGCGTAACACTAATGTCAGTTCTGGCTGGCTCTGAATTACAGCTGCTTTTCTTCCTAGCTATGTAACTTTGGACAAGTTACTACATTTTTAAAGCAGTTTCTTTTTCCACGACTGGAGATTATCATCTCTAATTTGTAAATTTGGTGTAAAGATAGGCAATGTATATACACTGTAATAAATATACACTACTCAGTCAATTAAAGTTATTATTATTACTGTTATTGTGTTCTAAAACGTTAGTGAAAATAAGTTTGCAAGATTTCTATTCTGGTTTTCCGGATGAATTTAGGGCAACATGAGATCTCTTGGCATACACTGGTGGGAAAAAAATGAGTGATGAAAATGAAGAAAGTGGGGAGAAAGCTTATGTAGAGATGTGCCAGACTCCAAGGTCTGCTACCTTGGTCTTCAAATCAAAAGTAGAAATAAAACATTTAATACATTTCTAATATAAGACAGGTATGTTTCTAGGGAATTTTCATATCAAAATATATATATTGATTAATATTTTCATAGTCATCTAAGGTACAAAATATCTGTCTCTTACAGATTTAAAAGAAAAATTTAAATCTCAGAAAAGAAAATTAACCTCACATGTTCAAACGGCTGCTGAAAGTCCATGCCTGTCTGATTGTAAAACTCATTTTCTTTCTGCTCTGCCATGTTACCTTCCAGCTGGAGATCAAGTACTGGCTGTGGTTGAACTTGAACAACTTATTTATGATGAGTTTTTCTTATCTGTAAAAGGTCTATAATACCTGATTACCCCAGTGAGGTAATATAAGAATAAAATGGAGTATAGTATCAGAAAGAACAAGTTAGGTCTGTAGAATAATGATATTAACTTGATATCATCACCATAAAAATTAAGTTGCCAGGTTTCTCAAATTCCGTAAAGTCCCCTGATCTTCTGTTTTACACTGTGACATCATCCTTTGTAGACCATTCCATCTCAGCTTGTTCATTCAGCAAAGATTTTAACCACCTACTATATTCCAAGGAATTGTCTCAGTGCTATAGACCTACCTTTGCAGAATTCAAACCCACTAATAGAAGAAAAAATAGAATTATAAACTACAACCCAAAATGTTAAGGAGACACGAGGTAGGCATTATGGGAATACAGCAAAGGTTTTTTCTTCGCCTAAGGAAAATGCAGAAATCTCCCACATGTGAACCATCATTGAAGGATTATTTGCCACATGAATAAAAGGACATTTCTGAGTTAAAACTGGGAAATTCCTTTTAAAGTGCCATTTTACCTCTGGCAAGGAACTCTGTGATTTCTTCCCTGGTGATTAGTTGAGAAAGATAATTATTTTTGGAAAGGCCTAGAAACTAGAATCCATGTATTTTATTTGTGTATTGACAGAAATTATACATTTAAGTAGAAGATGTGATAATGAGAGAATTTCTCTTGAATTATGGTAATGAATGCCTGTGTTAGATTAGTGGTGTAGGTGTAATTTCTGAAACAATCCCTCAGAAGTGTCCCACTCTAATCCCTGGAAACTGGGCAAAAGTTTCCTTTAATTGAGTATCTGGATGGACCCAATGTAATCACATGAGCCTTAGAAGCAGAGAACTTTCTTCAACTAGTGGTGGAAGAGAAAGTCCAAGAGATCTGAAACACAAGACAGATTCAATGCCAGGTGAAGAGGAAAGTGGGTATCCTTTAAGAATAAAGAGTAGCCACCAGACAACAGTCAGCAAGGAAACAGGAACTTGAGACCTGCAGCCAGAAGGAACGAGGCTCTGCACACAAACTGAATGAGCTTGGAGGCAGTCTCTTCCCCAGTCCTGCACATGAAAGCACAGCCAGCCCAGCAGCTTGATTTTGGCCTTGAGACTCTAAGCAAAGAACCTAATCAACCCCACCCAGACTTACAACCTACAGAAATGGAGATAAGAACAAGTGCTGTTTTAAGTCACTAAATTTGTAGTAATTTTTTTATGTAGCCATAGAAAACTAATAGACATAGAATCTTTAAAAGCCTATGAAAATGGATTTAACACAATTAATTTAATATACTTTTAGTATTCAGAATGGTTATTAGAAATTTGAATAAGTAAAAGGGATGGGTCTCTCCTTTATTGGGAGGGTGAGGTGGCAAGGTGCATACTCTGTGCCTTAGTGATAATCAACAAAGGTATTAGCCCCACAAAAGTAGTTCTCTTACCCTCAGTAAAATAGAGCAAAGTTTTTAACATACGCTTTGATTTTAGTTCTCAGTCTCTGAAATTCAGCCAGTAGCACCTTTCCTTGTCTAAGCCAAATACATGTGACGCAGAGTTTGGGAGCCCAAGACTCTGGTCTAGAATTGACCGCTTTTCTTCATTTGCAGTACAGAAAATAGAAGGTAAGTAGAGACCAGTGGCAGCAGCAGTAGTGTAGTGTTAGTGGCTGAATTTTGTTTTGCACTAGAAATCATGAAGTTACAACAGCTTGGCATGCAGAGTCACCAGTTTCAATACAGGAATAAACTGTGTTCAGATGTGTCTTTGGAAGGAAGCCAAAAACAAGAAAGAGGATTTCAAGTAAAAGAAAGAAAATAAGCGAAGCGCAGAGATGACCAAAACAGAACACTTTTCATGCAATTATGAGAAATTGGAATGGAAGTTTGGTAAGAGGTTAAGAAACAAGGTCAAGTCATATAAGGCCTAAAAAGGAAGGGGACTAGCAGCACCTGATTTTGTTTAAATGGAGCATTCTGTCTATAGCAGGGCAAAAGATTGTAGAGGGACTAAAATAGATGGAAGACAAATAAGAAGCTAATCACAGTATCCAGAGGAAGGATAATATTGACTTAGGATGTTTGCAGTGTCAGAAGTGGTCACACTCAAGATATATTTTGTCGTTAGATCCAGGAGTACATGCTCATGATTACCTCCACCGTTCTTTCCTTGCCAGCATTCTCATGAAGAGTATACTGCAAGGAAGACAGACTGGAGAATGACACCAGCCTCAGGAGTCATTGCTGTTTTCTGGACAAGAAATAATGTGAAATCGAACTAAAGATTTAATTTCCCTCTTTTTAAGCCTTCCTGAATTTTTCTTTACCTTTACTAAGTAAATAGCTATCACGCAGTGTCACCTCCCTCCCTTCTGTGAGTCACTTAATGAAGACTTGCCTGTACACCTCACTGGCAATTTGTTTTTCAGTGACAAGGTGACAGTCTTGGTTCATTTAACAAACAATCCATTTCCAACCATTGAGAAACCACCTGAGAATGTTGTTCTCTTGAGATAAGAATGTTGTTTTCTAATTGGTCTCTTTTATAGGAAATGTGTTTCTTTTTTTATGTAATGCTCACGTCTGTTTTGTGGCAAGAGGGATTCTGCAGGTCGACCTCTGTGATGCTGGCTTTGGATGCTGGTGGCATTAGTGTAATCTAATGAAAAGTTACCGTCTGGCATTCCCAGTGGCCACTGAATTCATTAGCTTTTAACACAATCCACAGGGAAACACTTACACATGTACAAAAGCCACTATGCAAAATACAGATTTGATTATCAAAACCTCTAAGACATGAGCACTTTATCTTAGTTTTTTCTTTATGTTAGTTTTGTTTAGCTATGATGCTTATTGAACATAATTTTAAGACGATCCAGTTTTTTGTTTTGTTTTGTTTTGTTTTTGAGACGGAATCTTGCTCTGTCACCCAGGCTGGAGTGCACTGGCATGATCTCAGCTCAATGCAACAACCGCCTCCTAGGTTCAGGCAATTCTCCTTCCTCAGCCCCCTAACTAGCTGAGATTACAGGCACCTGCCATCGTGTCCGACTTTTTTTTTTTTTCCAGTAGAGACGGGGGTTTTGCCAAATTGGCCAGACTGGTAACTCCTGACCCCAGGTAATTCACCTGCCTTGGCCTCCCAAAGTGCTGGTATTACAGGTGTGAGCCACTGTGCCTGGCCTCGGTTATTTATTTTTTTTTTGAGAGACAGAGTCTTGCTCAGTCACCTGGCCTGGAGTGCAGGGGTGCGACCATAGCTTACTGCGACTTAGAACTCCTTGGCTTAAATGATCCTCCACTTCAGCCTCCCCAGTATTTGGTACTTCAGGTGCACTCCACAGCACCCAGCTAATTTTTTTTTTTTTAATTTTTAATTTTTAGGTTTTTTTGGGGGGGGGGACACCTTAAAAAACAAACTTTATT
>PVKP010038067.1:0-21144 GCA_004027715.1 Plecturocebus donacophilus
TATGGGTGTTTTAAATTTTTTTCAAAATCTATATATAGACATTAATTTTATGGACATAAACATAAACTTTTTAAATAAAGAAAACAAACCATACTGCTTGGAGTGGGAGCCCTTGCAGGGCGGTCAGTGAAGAGGCCTGGTGAGTTAGGAGGGTCTGCCCCGCAAAGGAGCTGGGTGGTGGGCAGGGGAGTGTTTGGGAGGCTTCAGATGTGGTCCACATGAGACATGGAGATCACAGGAGTGTGGGAGCTAGTGAGGCTTGCCATGGAGGTCTTGACACGTGGATATGATATTAACAGGGATGATAAGGACAGAAGGTAGGTAACTGATGGAGAGAAATCATGAGCATAGGGAAGGACACAGGATACTTCTGGATGGGATAATAAAAATGAATTTTTGATGTTGACATTTTAACTGGGTCCGAAGAGATGGGAAGAAACTGAAGATGAGTCAGTAAGGAGAAACTCGAGAGTATGTATAAACAGAGAGCACCACAGCAGCACAGGCTGTGGTCAGAGATCAGTCAAGGTTGCTTTGTGCTGAAGGATAAAGTATCCATGAGCAGCCAAAGATATATGCATAAAGGCATAGTCGGCCAAATTCTAGAGGGTATTTTGGTTCTGGGTAAGGAGCTGGTGCTTGTCAATGTACAGTGGGGATGTTTGAGAGAATGGAGAGGGTAAAGGATGGATTTGGGAAGGCCAGTTGAGAGAAGATTAAGGTAACAGTAAAACCATGGGAATTGGTAATGGTGGATAAAAAGAAAGAAAACATAAACAGATGGAGAAATGACAGGACTTTGGTATCACATTCCGTGCATTTTTTTTTAGTGCCCAGTCTGAAGAAATCTCATGTAATTTATCAAAAGAATTCCATGAGATATAGAGTCCTATGTTGTTTTAGGTGGAAAATTATTGGATATTGAGAAAGGAAAAACAAGCAACTGAAGGTAACACTAAAGATTAAAGCCTCCCATCCCTTAGAGGGAGACATTGACACAAATAGGGAAGGATGACAATAATGATGAAACGATGATGAAATGTGAGGAGCTGGGAACACTTGATGAGCTCTGAGGAGAGAAGCCAGGGAAGTTTGGATCAACTTCCACCATTTTATCTTTTGTGCTTTTCCGATCCTGAAATATCTCTAGAAGTTTCTTTTTTTCCTGGAGTCACTTTTTATGGGACTCTCCATTGTTCTCATCACAGCTAATTTCCTCCCTTACATTCCTGCATCCTCCTTGGCTGAGTTTCCCTGGCTGCCTATCTAAGGTCTCTCTTCACAGCAACGGCAGTGTTCCCACCTCAGCTATTTCTCCTGTAATTCCATTTATGTGTGATTGGAGTTTAACTTCCCATGATAATCAATTTTCATTTCATCACTGCATGTCGGTCTTTTCTGTGCAATTCCTTCTTTGGAAAATCCAATTTTGTTAAGACGTGAAGTGCACTGATCACCAGGAGCAAAGAAGACAACACAACTACCCTCTTTGCTGTCTGTACAAGCACTGAATAAGCAGGCACCCTGCGAGCAGTCACCAGCAGACACTGAAAGAGGATACGTGATCCGTCACCAGTGATGAGGATGTGCCTTGTTATCCATACAGTGATTTGGGAACTGAAGAGCTCAGAGTTTCTCCTTCATGTACTTCCTCACAGTTTACGTATCATGGCAACTGAAATGTAAGTGGTGTGGTTAGGAGCTGTTGTTATTTAACCAAACTGTGGTAACTGAAACTGTGTCAAAACCTTGCAAAATGAGGGGGTTGCCGATTTCTTCCCTCTGACTCAGGATCTCCTAAGTGACCCATGTCCAGCAGCTGCTCCCACAGCTCCAGGTTCAGGGGTCTGGAATAGAGACATAGGGAAAAACTGTAGCCCTTTACAGCAATTTTTTAATTTCCTGGCTGAAATTCACTTAACTTGTTGTTTCTTTGCATTATCTATAAAAAATAAGGGAAGGGTCTATAGTGATCTTGATAGGAACGGATAAATTGGATATGCTTTGATTCCGACTGGTCCCATACCTGTCTGTTATGTACGGAAAATGTACCCACTTGTGGGTTATGTACAGAGGCTGGACATGGAGACTGGAGATGAATGTCTAGTTTTCCTCTTGAATATATTTCCTACTGGGATCTGGAAGGTTGATCAGAAATGGATTAATATTCCTAGATCTCCAATGCAGATTTTAATCTCTCTACAACCTGATGCTGCCAGGAAGAAAATTCAGGGTAGGACAGCAGGCAGAATACCGGGGTCATCAAACCACATGTCACTTTTCCTAAATGTCTGCATAGGAATCTTTTGACAGCCTTGATACATTTTTGATATGCCTCCAATGTTTTTCATACTGTGTGAGCTTATTAAAAGTAATTCCCTTCAACTATACTACCAAATGCAATTTCCTGCTAACAATTAGGAACAGAAATACATTCAAAGTGAGCTTTCTGGACAATTACACTGGCTGAAAAGCAATTAAAACTTAGGAACAATGTACACATATGGTTATGTAAAACATAGCCTTTAATGCTGCTAGCTGAAGTTTATAATGCTGTTACTTCTATTATATAAATCATGGCTTTGCCTGGCAATGAAACATGCTGGATCTCTTAGAGAAATACTACCGTTTAACTTTCAATGGGGCTAAACTTACTACAGTGTCTTGTGATTAGACTTTTAATTAAATTTGGGTCAGGTAACTGCTTTATAGCATATATGTTAAAATTACAAATTCTTCTAGACCCAAGTTCCCCATAACTAACTATTTGGGGGTGTTCTATTACCTCAAACAAGAAGGAATTGCACTATACAAGCAGAAATTTCTCTGGGCCTCAATGAAATCCACATAGCCGTGATAATTGGCCTAAAGTATTGAAACCAGCCTTTTCATATTTTCAAAGATCCTGCTGTTTATTCATTCCCTGAGAGTGAAAAATATTTACACTAAGAAATCACAGTATAAATGCATAGTAATGATTATATTTATATTAAGGTTTTTAAATAGCTGAATTAATCCCTCGGTTCATGTTTATATGACTGATGTTCTCCCCATTTTCAAGTTAACATTGTAGGTAATATTGACTATGTTACTATTGAAATAAACAAGACTTAAACATGCCAGCTAATATCAAGGCTAAGACCGGACACCATTTTTCTAAGTCTTAGTACAATTTATGTATTAATTATGATTTTTCGAGATTGCCTTACTAAAAATTGCATTTATATTTTTAATGAAGAGTAGTACAATCATTGAAAACCTTTTAGGATTAAGTTGAATGTCATTTGAGGAAATTAATAATAAACGCTAATGCTACCCTCTTACCTTGCTTATTAGAAGTTTATGCTTTAAATTTAGTAGACATATTTATAAATTTGATAGTGTATACCCTCATATTAAAAGATATGTATAAGAAGAAAATTTCTCCAGAAAAACTCATTGCTGTATGCAATAAACTTTTCTAGAATTTTAATTATTAAATGTTAAAGTCAGTTTATGCTATAAAAACTGCATGTTTTTATTAATTCATTTTTTATTAATTTATTTTCTCTTTTCTCATTAAAATATAAACCAAGTATGAGATTCACCTGCAAAGAGTGAATCCATCACTTGATGTGCATTTAGAGAAAGGCAGTGCTCACTCCAATTCCAGAAAACTAAACCATAAAGGAAACTGTAAGAAAAACAAAAATCTGCAATCCTTCTAAAAGAAAATAGATTTTTTTATATAAAGTCATTCCATTATCATAGATGATTTCCACAACTTTTCAAAATCAAAGCCAGTGGAGTGGTTTCTACATTACTCAAATCTAGTATTTGTGAATTCAAAGTTAAGAACTAATATGTAATTTGTTTATTTACTTAAGACTGCAGTGGTGTGATCATAGCTCACTGCAGCCTTGCCCACATGGGCTCAAGTCATCCTCCTGCTTCATGATCCCAAAGTGCTGGGAAGACAGGTGTGAGCCACTGTGCCCGGTCTATTTATTTCCATAGAAACATGTCTTTATTGACTTTCTTGAGGAATATGAAATATTAAATCCTGTTACTCTGATATACCTTATTGTTGTCCCAAAAGATCAATAATCATCAAACTAATCATTTATCTTGATTAAGGACACACACTAATTTTAAAATGAGTTATTATAAAACAGTGTGTCCGTGGCTTGAGCATCTCCATCAAAACCCATGTTGAAATTTAATTGCCATTGTAGCCATATTTAAAGTGGGAGCCTTTGAGAGGTGATGAGGTCATAAGGGCTGGGCTCTCATGCAGGGATGAATGCTGTTATCATGGGAGTGGGTTAGCTATACTAGGAGCGAGCTCCTGATGGAAGGGCAAGCTTGGCCCCATTTCCTCTCTCTGTCTCTAGTGCACTTCCTCACTGTGTGATGCTCTCACCATGTGGACTCACCACATGCCAGTGTCATGCCCTTGGACTTCCCAGCCTCCCTAACTGTTAGGCAAATAAACTGTTTTATCCCATCTTATTTTTGTTGTTATAGGGTTGCAGTGAAATGTCTATGATATCTATGTAATACACATTACTAAGCTTGATAGGGTGGGTTTTGTGAAAAAGGGCATAAATCATTCGTTTATGAATATTTTTCATTCTTCTACTTCCCCAGAAAGATGCTTCTTTGACTTTTTTTTATTTTTATTTTTTTTTTGAGATAGAGTTTTACTCTTTCACCCAGGCTAGCGTGAAGTGGCATGATCCCAGCTCACTGCAACCTCCACCCAACAACTTCAAGCAATTCTCCTGCCTCAGCCTCCTGAATAGTTGGGATTACAGACACATGCCACCATGCCCAGATAAGTTTTATATGTGTAGTAGAGATGGGGTTTCACCATGTTGGCCAGGCTGGTCTCAAACTCCTGACCTCAAGTGATCCACCTACTTCGGCCTCCCAAAGTTCTAGGATTACAGGTGGTATGAGCCACTGTGCCCAGCCTGACTTTGACCTTCTGCTGTTTTTCAGCTTTACATATGTGAAGGAGGAGCTCAAGTAGCTGGGCAGATTCATTTAGTCTTTGGTGGGCACAATGGCATGAGGAAGGAGTAGAGACACCTGAGACATGCAGATTAAGGCTACTGGAGGTCAGTTTCCCAAAAGCAAATTTTGTACAGAGAATTAGTAACAACAACAATGAAACAGGAAGTTTAATTGAAGGAAAAAAAAATTTAAGAAATATTGTTAAGGACTATGTGTCCTCTTCATTTTCAAAAAGAACTAAAAATAAAGAACTTATCTTAAAATTACCTTTTGTCTTATTGGTATGGCTTTTGAGACAGATTTCTGACTACTTTAAAAATATTAAAGAGAGCTTACTTTAAAAACATTACTTTTTGTTGGTTTAAATAACTCATCATAATAATGTAGAACTCACTATTGGAACTGAACACTTTTTGCTTAAATGTTTGCATCATTTTCTGAAATCTGCAGTGATTTTCTTTTATATGTGTTACTTTAGAGGAGAGCACTTCCTTGGTCTACCTCAAAGTTACTTTGGTATATTGCAAAATGACACACATTGTTCCCATCCGTGTACACAAGTCCTTTTAAAATATGACTTTGCTTCTCTTTCTATTAAAGGAGCAGTACAGTCTAATTCTTCATAACTTGAGTCTTGCCTGGCCCATGAGACTTCCTTTGACAAAGGGCACCTTAGCAAGTATAATGCAAGCAGAAGTCTGAAGTCTGCCATCCATTGCTGCTACAACCTTCCCACCCTGACCAGCCTACCACAGGAACAGAATTCTGGTAGGGAGGGGCTCCTACCTTCCTAACCATCCCAGCTGAGGCCCTCACACCTAAGGACGGTCATCCTGGATCACTCATTCCCAGTCAAACTCACCCAGATCAGAACAACCCAGGTAATACACAAAGTCATGATATTCTTTCAGCTACTAAATTTTGGGTATAGTACGTTAGGCAGAAGAAGCTAACTGATACCCTCTCATTTTGTCCTTATTATATAGGACTTAATGAATGGTTTCAAGGGAATAGCAAAATAAGCAAGTGAGTCAATAAAACATTTAGCTACAGCTTTACCTTTTCTTCTTTAGTTCAGAAACTTTAACCATGGATATTCGTACTGCTATCTCTGCTACAAGAATAGAAGGCATATCTCTTTTCTCAAATCACTGAAACCAAAATAAAACAAGTACCTAATGGTCTTTCCCGGGTCTGCCTCTATAATCCAGGTGCAGTGGAGGTTGTTGTCATAAGGAGCTGGATAGCCAGGGGACAATATTCGTCCTGATGTGGCTGCGTGGATTTGACCACCACATTCAGCTGCAGAAGACAGAGAGATGGGAACATTAAACTTCAAGCATCACACGTTTCTATTTAGCTATTTTTCAAAACCAGAGACATTCTGTCTGCATTATATACATAGAGAAAAAGAATCACCATCATCTATGGTTCCTGATCATTTCTTTACTCCTTCCACATCATTAACTCTGTAGAAAGTCTTTATCCTCCATGCAATTAAAGTTGAGAGCATAAAGCAATAAGATACTCATGTGATAATTTAAATAATAACACTGTACCTAGAGTCTCCATAAAAGAGAACTAGAAAATCTTTCATACCTGAAAACACACACCCACAGACACATGCAAATCTCAGAATACATAAAACTCACACTGGAAAGTGTGATTAAATTCCTCCTCTTTTCTAATAAAGGAAGTCAAAACAACATGGTGGAAGCACCCCGAGGCCTGGCTTTTGCACAACAGTCCGACCGGCTTCCGCACTCACCTATGCACGAAGGTAGAGGTTTGTCCCACACTCTCCTGTCTCCACTCAAACAGGTCAGGGTGTTGCTGCCGTGCATGGCATACCCTGGGTTGCAACTGTACAGAACTACAGTGTCGGTAAAGTGGCCTTCATCACGGATCCTATAGCCATAGTTAGGGATGCCTGGATCCTCACATTTTACCAGATCAAAACCTGCAAGAGAGGAAGGGAAGGAATGAACAGAACTCAAGACAGGATGTACATTTGCCTTAAAACAGAGACAAAATAAACAAGGTTGCTAAAGCTCCTTAAAGAGTAGGGGAAAAAAAGGGAGACTGTGAATTTACAAAGGGGAAAAGAAAGATGAGTCTGTATTGGGGCTATTTGTTACCCATTTGTGATTTCCTAAGGTTCGATCACCTCATTTGTTCTTCCCTATTTACAAGCTCTTCTTTTCCAAAGACTTCCACAACTTCACCTGTCCGTCCAAGCCTGCAGTCTGCACACTGGATTCTCTGGTGAGCCCCGCTGCCCTCTTATAAATGGGTTGCTCTGCTGCCTCTGTGCCCCTCTCTGTCACAATCCAGACCTCCAAGGAAGAGCAGCCACCCATGGGCACCGCCAGGGTGCTCTGCAGAATCCTGACAGCTGGCATTTATTCTATCCCATCCTCAAGAGGCGCCCACCTTCCCGACAGCTTCCTCCAAACTCCAAGATTTCAACTTCATGGGAAAAGAAAAAGTTGTTCCTGCCCAGAGAAAACTGGGGGCTCCTTAATTACTGCCGACCACACTCCTGATGGTGCATGGTTACGAGGCTCTTGAGGAAACCTACATACAACGGAAACTCCAGAAATGAATCATTATAATTACCTCATCAAAATAAGCTCTTAAACTCACAGAAATAGATGACGGAAATGAAGATTTAGCTTCTGCAGTACTGAGAGCTGTATATTGCTTTTATGTGAGGCAATATTTTAAGGCCATCTGTGTAGACAGTCTTACAGTAACACATTTCTCTTCATATCATGATGCAAATTTTGACAATTGTAAGAAGGAGAGCTGGAAACTTGAAGGGCCACATGGTCTGTTTACTTCTATTTCCACCTAACTTTGAATGCTTCCTCTTCTCAAAAAGAAATTAAATTTTAAAATGAATGTGTGACTTTTGCTAAGTCCTCCTGCCAACTAGGAGTCTGAGATGCCTTCCATTGAGGAAAACATATTCTTAAACTCACAATACAATTTTACCCTGCTGATGTCTGAATAATCAAGATTGAGATTTGCAACTTTGTGTAGGAGAAAGAGTGCTTGCTTGATCCTTTACACTCAGCGGCTAAGAAAATTTCCTTCCATAAGGTTTCCTTCTATAAAGAGTCAGTCTTTACCAACTATAATGTTATTATTTTTACGATAACTCTGATCTATTTAAGAGACATCAACAATTTTAATTTAAGATGCCCGGAATTCAGGAGCAGAAGAGTATATCGGTTTTGGTGCCAACCAAAGGAATGTCCCAAACATCTACAAAGGGGAGGTAGGAATTAGGAAGAATGTTTCAATCATCTACAGTTTCAGAATCATTCAAATATCTGAAGACCTTCATCTGACTGCATAATGCCAAGAAAACAGGGCAGAAAGGAAGACATTCAACTTTCCCATCATGAATGACAAAATCCGTGACTATTACAGATTATTCAGTGCTCATTTCTGAGCAACTCATATTCAGAGCAAAAAAAAAAAAAAAAAAAAAAGAAGCAAGAGTCTTTATTGTTGTTATTGTTGCAGTGTGTATTACTGGGTTTGGGGGTTTGGAAGTGACAATATCTGAACAGTCCTTTAGAAAGCAGGCCTGTCCAAGAGTGGGGATGACCACCAGCAAACGAGAGACAGAATGACTCGTAGGGAGTGATGATTCTCCCTGGCCATACCTGGAGTATGCCTCACTACTGATAACAAACCATCTTCCAAAATGTTGCACTATCTATCTGGAATTAATATTAGGCATGCTGTGTATCAAATGCCATTGGAACACAGAATTGGAAGTATCGATTAGGCACAGAAAAATCAGGGTGTAAAAAAATATAAAACAAAAGAGTTCAACATCTATCCCTATTATCAGTACCACGGGAACAGGATCCTGGGAAAATTTAAAAGTCTCTTTGAGGGGTGAGGGCCACCCATGCTAACAGGGCACACAGGTCCTGTCCATGAAGAAGGAAGTTGTGAAAGGCAGTGGGCCCAGGGGATGGTGGGATTCTGCACACAGCACCCAGGAGGTGTTGACCTTAGCAAGCCACACCCACTGTCACCTGAGCCTCTCATTTTTCAAGGTGCAGGAGAAATCTAGATTCTTTTTTAAAGTTTATAAATATGCTTGTTGGATGAATACATATTCTGAAAGGGAAACTGACTGAAGTCGAGGATGGGATTATTAAAGCTGGCTATTAATAACATTAAAATAATTCGCTGATTTATTAAAGTTTAAAAACTGCATGTGTGCCTGGCATTATTTAGACTTGCCTGCTGGTGGTGAAGTCTGGCGTCAGACTCAGCATGGGGGAAGAGTTGGAATATTCCATGTAATGCTTGTAAATTAAGCTTTGAAACACTCACACATCTGCTGGGGGTGATGGAAGCCTGGACTAAGAAGTGGTCAAGGTGACTAGAGAGGCTGCTTAACTTAATAAAATGGGGTTAACATCAATAAACCCATCAAGAGTGGAAACTATCCTAAGCAGAAAATTGTTTAACATACCTAACTTTCCAAATGTCTTAAATTCACCTAGCCTACCATAAATGTGGACTAGAGTTGGGCAAAATCATCTAGAGTTGGCTTAGAGTTGTGGCCTGACCTTGGCCTCGAGTTGGGCAAAATCATCTAGCACAAAGCCTATTTTATAAGAAAGTGTTAACACGAGCTAGTCCTTCCTGCTACTAATAACGAACAATGAATGTTGACATGAGATAGTCAACATTTTCTTTTTTCTTTTCTTCTTTTTTTTTTTTTTTAAATGGAGTCTCCCTCTGTTGCCCAGGCTGGAATACAGTGGCATGAACTCGGCTCACTGCAACCTTCGCCTCTTGGGTTCCAGAGATTCTCCTGCCTCAGCCTACCAAGTAGCTGGGATTACAGGCGCATGCCACCAAACCTGGCTAATTTTTGTATTTTTAGTAGAGACGAGGTTTCACCCTGTTGGTCAGGCTGGACCTCAAGTGATGTACCTGCCTCAGTCTCCCAAAGTGCTGGAATAATAAGCATGAGCCTATAATCAGCGAGACAGTCAAAACTCTCTTATAAAATAGGCTTTGTGCTAAATGATTTATGATGATTTGTGCTAGTGTTGAATACTGTACAGGAAATGAAAAACAGATGGTTGTCTGGATACTCAAAGTATAGTTTCTACTAAATACGTATTGCTTTTACATCGTTATAAAGTTGAAAAATTGTAAGTTGAACCATCACAAGTTGTGGGCTTTCTGTGTTCATTTTGACAATAAATTATGTCCTGATTGTACAAAAGAGTTTGTCATAACAAATATTTATTTACTGGAGACATATGGTTATGTTGATAAAGTAATGACATTGATTTTCCTATGGTACTTACAAACTGTTTCAGTAGTTTATAGCCATAAGCTCTACAAGTAGTTTAAATATACTATTGCTTTAAAGGTCATCCAGAATATGCCTCTATGTTCAGAATTAGCAGCTTTTGAAGACTTAAATCAAAAACCTTAACAAAGTTCTAAAATCCAAAAATTTTCTTATTTTAAAGTTAGTTTGAATAAATGTTTTCCTCTGCCCCCAAACTTGCATAAAAACCTTTTCTTTCTTTTTTTTTTTTTTTGGAAAAAGGTAAAAAGAACCATTACAAAACAAGCAAAGAACAAAAGATGTATTCATTAAAATGTCTGCTAAACTTCATTTGGATTGGATTTTGTTATGGAAATATCTGTTTTATTGCTTTTTCTATCATTCAATTGCAAAAGTTGTTGTTTTTTTACTGCTTAAGCTACATCTTGTCATACGGATGAATTAAGCTAAGTTATTTATGGCAGGATAGTTTCTCTTTCTATGACCAGCTGTCTCCTTTTTCTTCTGATGCCTTCTCTTGCTTTTGCAAAAGGTCTCTTAAGACCTTGACAGCATTATGCCATTTATTATTTTTTAAAAAGGTCCACACCTGATTCCTAAACACCTGAAGCCACTAGGCTTACCCAGTGTCTTTTTATGAAATATATTCCCCTTCCCTGTGAGAAAATTGAAAGTATTTGGCCATTCTAGAATTCAGTTTTCCAATTTTCAGTAGACTAAAGAGAGCTTTGTTCTCTTAAAGCTCCTGGCAGGATTTGCTGGTTTACACACAGTTGCAGGGAGAGTCACAGGCTTTCACATTGGAAAGTAGCATCGGAATCACACCCCTCAATACCTTCAAGGACTGGAGAAAGATCCCTAGAAACCTGAAGCTTCTACTTTCTGTTGCTTGCGCCGTGAAGAGTGCTGCCTCCACTGTTAAACTGTGTCCTTAGCACCATAGAATGCCAGCATATCTGGGGATCTCAAGGGCAGTTAGACTCCGACCTGGTGCTTCAGACACTTTGACCCCTGGACCCTTGCTTTACCCACATTCGTTAGGGTACAGCCCAGTCTGCTGTTTCTCTCTCTGCAAATTGCATGAGATAATTTCAACTGAGCTTCACTTGCGGTGTGCTTAAAGACTGGTCTATAGTCATTGTCTCCTAAAAACATCAATGCTGTTTTTAAATATTGCTAAAATTAGTTGATGTAATAGAAGAATTCTGAAACGACGATAAAATTCTATGATGTGGATTCTGCACTGTTTCAGAAGAGACTGTTTCCATGTTTTAAGAAAACTCAACTTTTTAAAAAGAGATTATATTTAATTCTACAAAAATATTCCTCTAAAAAGAGATATTTCCATTTTAATGTGAACTTAAGGGACTTCTGACTGATCAGTTTTAAGCCTGCTGAAGAGAAATAACTTAAAATATATAGAAAAGGTGTCCTTTTCTATCTCGAAGCCACTAGCCTGCAAAAAATCAGGATACGACTACTGGTTCTCTATTTTCTTCCTGCTCTAGAAACTTTTAAAAAGTCCAAATCAAGTTCTTTGTGTCAAAACACTATTAACAATTACAATCCAAGTTTGAGTCTATTTAGTAATTCTATTTCTTTCTGTTTTCTCGTGATTTCGTCTTAAGTCGTAAACATAGAAAAAATGCTATGAACAAAATGTTCTAGTTAAATAAAATAAGCTTCAAACATCCAGCTGATGAAAATTACTTCTCCATATATTTTGCAGTAATTACCCCGTCAATATTTTTAAGAATTAAATTCTATGTATCTTTGAAGTCTTACACAATATTAGAGTTTTAAGAGACTTGCTTTTAACTTCCAGGTATTTGGACTAGTTCTTATCTTCGAAATGAAGTACCTGTGTATCAAGAGAATCAGCTCTAGACTTAATCCATTTTATACATCAGACTGAACAATGAGCTCATAGTAATATGAGTTTTTTTTTTAGCTTCTGTCTAAGCAACTCGTAAGAAAGTATTTTCATGCTCAGGTGACCTCTGAAAAAATAATTAAAGAAAGGGAATACTGGTCATTTTTGAATTTCTGATATACTCTCTCATGAGCAACTGAAAAAACCTTGAAGTATTTACAGAAACATAATATCTCCTGACTTGAACATATTTCAAATTGGATAATGTACTCTTTGGGCAAAAATCTCTTCACTAATCTTAGAAAGACTATCATGTTAAAAAAAAAAAAAAAAAAAAAAAAAAACAGTGTTTTCACACTGTTTTCTTCAGTGTAAAGAAGAACTACATTAAAAACTTAATATTGCTTTTTATTAACTCTATTTACAGTCACCTGAATAGAAAGGGAGTTTCAAAGGTTATTGCTGAAACTTGTTTTTTGTAGTTTGCTTGAGAAGGAAAGTTCATTAACAATGAATTTCCTGAAATGTGTGATTGATCCATGTTTTTCAATGCATATCTCTTTTTTCAAGAATAAAATTCTAGATGAAGTGTGTGTCTCGTGTGTGTGTGTGTGTGTGTGTGTGTGATTTTTAAACTATTTTTTAAAGTATACATCTATGGTTTTTAAAGTTACAGATGCTATTGGTTTCAAATTGAGTTATTTTGTTAGCTACTATTTTCAATTAATTTATTTAATTTGTCCCATATATTAAGTTTTTGGTGCTATTATTTTATAATTACGTGACCAGTCCCATAGTAAGATATTCCACAATTTCTAAAAATAGCAACAGTAAACAATATTTAAACAGAAATGTAAACTTCTGAGCTTAAGATAAAACATCAAAAAGCCTGTAAATGTTCAGAATGAAAATCAGATAACCAAACTCGTTATCTATGTTTTTGAGACTCTTATTATCAAGCAAATTATTAAGAAATCATAAAGCAAGTTAATTACACCTAAGAATTTCATGAGCTGATCTTGAAACACTTTATAATTCTAAATATATTACATTAATCCAAAGTGAATTTAATGCTGGCCATACTCTGATCTTATGCAGAGCTTCCAGCAGTTCAAATAGTTAATATCAATTCTGAGAAGTGTCGGTGAAATAACACTGATTTTTAGCACTATGCACGTATGTTTTGTGTTGAGGATATTTAAAACTCAGAGTGGGGGAACTTGGAGCAAGATCAGGATCAGGCATCTACATGGATGAACTGAAATAATTTCCCTCTAAATTCATCTTTAAAAACATCTAGCTGGTGAATGTTGTTCTAACTTCTACAAGGTGGTAAGGACTTATGATTAGGTGCTAACTATACATTATGTGTATTGTAACATCACCATGAGCCCATGAATACATACAATTATTACTTCACAATAAAAGTTAAATTAAGAAAAATAATGAGCTGTTAAAAGAAGCATTTGTTTTCAAATCTGTCAGGATTGTTGGGGGGCACGATGAGAAGAGTAAAATAAAACAGGGCTCTTATCTTCCCCCGTCTAATGAATGACAGGTAGTAAAATAAATACTTATAAAGCAACATGATGAATTCTATGGTTTGCCTTGGACAGCCACAAAGGAAACCAGTAACTTGGTAGCTGGACGGGTTGGGTGAACCTTTCAGGAGAGAGAGTTTGAGCAGGTCTAGGGGCCTCCTCGATGCCATCCACTCAGAGGGAGAACAGTCCAGGTGCAAAAGGCTTCACATCACATGGCGGCGGGGAAGAACAATTTACAGGAGCATTTGTATCTGCCGATGCTTCCTTTTCAACGCAGCGGTTTTGATGGAGACAGGGATTGAAGGGAAGACAGGAAAGGTCACGGGCAAGACTGGAAAGGGCCTGGCTGGAGTGCCAAGCAGGGGAGACCAACTCAGCACGCAACAGGGAAAAACGACAGAGAGGGCTGCACAGGAAAGTGACACAGGTACCTTCCACTTCAGAGAGAGAACCAGAAGCAAAGCGGAATATGGACATGAGTGAGAAGAAAGAAAGGACAAGCGGGAAAACCTGTAAATTGTTTATTTAGTGCCGGAAAGGAGCATGTATCAGTGGCTGTAGGGAGGGAGAAAGAAAGAAAGAGAAAGAGAAAGAGAGGAGAGGGGTGAGAGTACAAAGTGGAGAGAGTTGAGGGCAGGAAGGAAGGAGGGAGGGAGGGAGGGAAGGAAGGAAGGAGGGAGGGAGGGCAGGAAGGAAGGAGGGAGGGAGGGAGGGAGGGAGGGAAGAAGGAAGGAAGGAAGGAAGGAAGAAGAAGTGAGTCAGTCTAGGAGAAACGCAAGGTCCACATGGGGCAATGTTAGGACTCCAAATGGAAGCAGTGAAACTGAGGAGGGAAGTGAAGCCCACTGGGAGAGGCTGGGGTCAGCACTGGGGCCTGTGGCCCTGGCACTAGTTTGGAGAAGGATGGAGGATAAGAAAAAATGGGAGACAACCGAGTTCTTCCCAAATTCTAACCCGGACTCACCCCCACACACCCTTCCCCTGCCTCGTTCCTCATTCCAGCCTTAGCTGTCAAGGGCAATACTTATTGCTTCGCTCCCCCATGCTGCAGAGATTTTACAAGAAAAAGTAGAGGATTTATGAAAATACATGAGGCTCCTTATAGAAGCAAAATCTGTATAAATATAAAAGATTATCAACAATACCTAGATTTATTGCTGCTGTTATGACTCAGAGGCTGATACTTTTATTATTCTACAACTAATAAATACAAAGAAATTGTCCCACCATATGCAAGAATTCACCACCTTGAGTAATGAAGCCGCGTGATCAATTCCCGAGAAGTGAGACTCAGCCAGACCACTGCTGCGTTAGGATGCGAGAGCGCCATACCTCCTTTCCAATATCTTATGGTTTGAAAGAATTTCTGCTGAGTGACTGCCATCCGTCAGCCTAAATGTGACTGGCGGGTGCCAGCCTGTCCTCTCTGGGCTTATTCCTGAGGCACTGATAACCTAAGCCAGCTGGCTGTGGCACCGGCATGCACACTCACCCTGCTTCCTGGGATACAAGGCCTGCTTGCGGCACACTTTTGCATCTCACTGATCATAAAGCGTTTAGCAGCAAAATACAGATACAAAGCAAAACAGAATATGTAACCAACATTTTTGTAAACAAAGCCCGTGAGTTCCATCTCTTCCCAAAAAGGCACTGCTTTTGTATTTCCCAATTCATCCGAAAGACCCACAACTCTCAGCCTCTTCCACCTCACCTGTCCTCTTTCCACTGCTCCTGGGTAACTAGCCACCAACATGTTGCAAAGCTCCAGGCACGTACCATCAGGTGCACAGAAACCTTTGCTTTCTAAGCTTCCAGTGTTCATTCTAAGCCCCCCTCACTGCACACAGGATTGCTGTTGCTGCTGACTATGTGGTCGCCAAGACACCATGGCGAGTGTGAACACTCGCCCCAATCTTTTAAGGACGCTGGCACCTGCTGAGGCCCTCTGCACCCAGTCTCATGGTCCTTTGTACTGTAGTATTGCCCAGATCCTGCCTGTCCTTTAAGATCCAGCTCCCTTAAGGCTGCAGCCATCCTACCCTACCCTGGATATTCCTTCTGAAGGTTCTTCCTCCTCCCTGAATTTCCTGTGAATCCCACCACAAGTATACAATGACAGGTGCTCTGAGTGTGTCTTATTCTTCTGAGTTTCCCCATGCCAATATCTCATTCTTGGTCTAGAAATGAACCTCCGTGAAGGCAGAGGAAGAACAGAGAACATGCATTGTTTACTGTATCCTCAGTCTGGCAGTGAAAATAGAAAGAGTGAAATGTACACGTTACTATATTTAACTGGTGCTGATCTTAATTCCAGACAATGTGTCTATAAGTATCTTTGAGCCAAATAAAATAGTAAGCTTCTGGTGATCTCAAAGTGTTTTAAAAACACAAAGTTCACTGTGTTTTCTACATAGAAATCAGTGAACTGATTTTCAAAATCGTGAAAATAAATGTATGCTTTTAAAATTTTTACACTTTCTGAATTTTACAAAATTTGGGAGGATTTAAAAATAGGATTCAACCAGAAATATGCAATTCTGGGCATTTCAGAAAGGATTCAGTATTACTTAACAAACCTAAAATGGGACCTACACAGTTTCATAAACTGCTTTTCTGAAGAGGGAATTCCATCAGCTTTCATTACATATTGATGTGCAAATGTTTGGTGACATATTTACATAATGAAATAAACATTTCCATAAATTATTTTACATACTATGTGAAAGTCAATGCAGACATCTTCAGCACTAGGAATACCAAATAGTGTTATTTTGGTCATAATGAATTTAATTTGAGGATGATAAATGAACTGACAACAAATATTTTCAATACATTTTCAGAGCCAGGAACATGACTAACAGCACAGATTTCCAAGAGAATCAAAATATTTGCCTTCACTTCTTGATGAATCCTTTCATATTTTTATTTTCAGTTAGAGCCATTTTATTCCTTTAGGTCTGTTACATTTTACAATATTAGTTAAATAACTAAATATTCAAATTAATAAGAACTTATATAAAAGAATGAGCAATTACTTAGCATTTCTTTCAAATACTGTACTAAGAGTACAGATAAATAATTTCTTCTGCCAAATAGGCCTATTTCATATAGATCTTGTTTTATGCTAAATTACATTATAACTCCTAGAAGTTTCCAGAAAAGACAGCCAATCCATGTGCATATATAACCACCTCTGGAATTTTATTGTCTTGTTCCCTCAGTTGATGTTTCAGTGGCCAGGATGTAAAATGCACCAGGTTCTAATAAACTGACCAAAGCTGTAGGGATGCCCCTGGCCACCTGGCCTCCAGATGCAGCTCTATTATGGAGATGTCAGACGTCATGGCAGTGGAGGGTACAGTCAGTGGGGCAAGGCTGCCCATCTGGGGCATGTCACGATGACCACTACTTAACCCCACACCTCAAGCACTGCCATGGAAGCAGTTCTCCTGTCCAGTCTGCTTACAAAATCATTTTCTTATTCTTAACAAAGGAAATTGATTTCTGGTTAATATAATGGGAAACTCCTGACTTAGAAAATGCTGTGATTCCTAGATAAGTCTCTGAACTGTTTTTTTTTTTTCTAAGGAGTTTAATAGCACTGAATCCTTTCTCATCAGAATCCTAACCTCAGAGTCATAGCTTATTCCTTTCTTCATCCCATTTACAATTCAATTCATGACTGTACTGTAAATTATGGGTTTTAAAAACTATCTGTCATTTATCTTTCTACCTCTAACATAGCGTTTTTGTCTAACACTGTCTTACTGTCATTATTTCAGTAGACTGTGTGATGTCCAATGAGCAACTTTAAACTTCATGGGCATCTATAATCTATGGTTTACATCACAGCAAGATGAAAAACCTAATGCAAATGACAAGAAATGTCAAAATTCTTGTACCCCTAAATAAAATTTTACCTCTCTTTATTTTTCCTTTCTGCCCTTCCCTATTTTCCCAATAATAGCCACCAGAGCCAGACAAGTTGGTGCATTCTCAAACCCTCTTTCTCTCTCTCGTACTCCACACCCAAATTCTTACCCACCCTGTTGTTAGTAGGAGTTAAAAGGGAAACTTGCCTAAAATCATCACAAGAGAGCCTTTAAATACTCTTCAACAGTTAAAATATCCTTTGATGTTTTAAATTTTACAGAATTTCAGTACAAAGAGTGTCCAAAAACAATGTTGTGGTTATAGAAGAAAGACATGACCTCGGACATGACAGATAAAGCAGCAGGCAGGTAGCAGAGCAAAGAGACCCACATCTAACCCTGGAGAGCCAGGAAGAGGAGCTTCCTTCACCTCACCTTTCACCATTGCTAAAACAGGCCCACACCTAACCGCAGAGACCCAGGAAGGGGAGTTTCCTTCACCCTACCTTTCATCATTGCTAAAATACGCACACACCTAACCCCAGAGACTCAGGAAGTGGGGTTTCCTGCACCCCATCTTTCACCATTGTTAAAACAAGCCCACACCTAACCCCAGAGACCCAGGAAGCAGAGTTTCCTTCACTTCACCTTTCATCATTGCTAAAATATGCAGACACCTACCACCAGAGACCCAACAAGGGGAGTTTCCTGTACTATACCTTCCATTATTGTTAAAACAGACACACACCTAACCCCAGAGACCCAGGAAGGAGAGTTTTCTTCACCCCACCCTTCATCATTGCTAAAATAGACACACACCTAAGCCCAAAGACCCAGGAAGGGGAGTTTCCTTCACCCTGCCTTCAATCATTTTGAAAATATTTGACAGTGCGTGTTCAGTCTTGGCATTTACTATTAAATGGTGCTAACTGCATCACTTTGGATTCTTTGCAGAGTTCAAGCTCAGCATTCCCAGTTGTCTTCATATGTTTTCATGTTCCTCAGTCTAGTTGCCTGGCATTGAAATTAAATTGACAGGATTATTTTCATATCAGTGTTTTCTGAAATTTTTACTTGGTTTAAAAGAAAAAAAAAACATTTGTTGTAGAAATACAAACAGCCTTCAAATGTTTTTATGTCAGAATGTGTGGAGCAGACAAAAATTACAATTTTGAATCTGAATACATTTTAGAACAGTTTTTTCTCTTAAAGACATCATCAATAATGACCTATTTAAGAAAGACCAAAATCAGAAAACAGTGATCTGTGACCGCTTCCCCAGTGTGTTCTTCCTGACATGGTGTCCGGGTCTCCATACCGCTTCCTTCTGCAAACAAACCCTTGCAAATGTGATGCATTTATGACTAATACAATCACAATCACTTTTTATTATCCCTGAGGAAGAATGGAAAAATATTCTGTCATCACTCCTAACATTTTAGATTTTATAGCATTTGATGATATCATCTGTTGGCCTTCATTTTATTTCACACTTAAGTCATAAGCTTTGAGTTTGATCCTCATAATTAAATTATTTATGTCATCCTCCTCCAGGTTCTTTTGTCTTTCTCCAAGTACCAACAACAAGTACCTCAGTTAGTTCCAAGTGATGAAGGTAAAAAACAGTGTAAATCAACTATCAGATTATCACAAAATATAAGGAATAATTCATTACACAAATAAGAAAAAATAACTGGCACAACTAAACCTTGCAGGAAATTATCTAAAGCAATGTAAAAACTGGTTCTAGTCTCACATGACCTCTGCAGGACTGGAGAACATGATAGGGGTCACCAGGGTGACCTACTTGTTTAATAGGGATTAGACAAATCTTCCACTACCACAGAAGCCAGGCACAGAACAGTTTCAGTGGGATGTCTGACAACATCACACACTCTTACATTTTAGTCTTCATGATGATATGCATGTTGGTAAGTTAGCAAATATAATAAAACATCCAGTTAGAAGGCAAGAGACTGGACTTTACGCCCATCTCTACCTCTAATTTGCTTTTTGACATTGAGTAAATCAATTAAGCATCACCTTGTGTCACTGTCTTTTCTTAAAATGGTCATCACGGTACTTTCCACCTTCCTCTCTGAGAAATGGATGGAGATTTATGTCCTGTTTTTACGGCAGCCTCACCTTGAAATAGTCGAAGGTAAGAGGTGTTCCGGTTTCAGAGTGCTGCAGTGCTACAAAGACACATCCCAAACATGCCCTCTCCCGAGCGTTGTCAAGTTCAGCCCCAAGCACTATATGTTTAACAACTGCTAAACATTTGTTTTGATGCTTAAAATATACACATAAAAACAAAACTTTCTAAGGTAAACCAGAAATTGTATGTACGTGTGCACTGGGAACATTTTTTTACACATGGCATTCCCAGAGATGGGGATGGCTTCCCTCCTTCTAAAATGCTTTCAAAATTCCTCCTAGGTACTCTCAGGCAGCCTGTCTCCCTATTGCATTGGAATTATCTAACTGCCTCATCTATTGTGATAGTTCCACTGAAGATCACTCTATTGAAAAACGGATTTTATAGGTTTTCTGTTCTAATAGAAGAGTAAAAATGCCATTTTCAGGTTTTTTTTTTTTTTGAGACAGAGTCTCGCTCTGTTGCCAGGCTGAAGTGGAGTAGTACAATCTTGGCTCACTGCAACCTCCACCTCCTGGGTTCAAGCAATTCTCGTGCCTCAGCCTCCTGAAATACCTGGGACTACAGGTGCATGCCACCACGCTCAACTAATTTTTGTATATTTAGTAGAGATGGGGATTTCACCATATTGGCCAGGCTGGTTTCAAACTCCTGACCTCAGGTGATCTACCTGCCTCGGCCTCCCAAATTTACAAACATGTATGGCTACATCTTGATATATTGATAGGAAAGGTTTGCTCATGCCTGTAATCTTGGCTCTTAGGAAGGCAAAGTGGTAGGACATCATAAGCCCAGGAGTTCAAGACCTGCCTGGGCAATATTGTGAGACCCCATTCTCCACAAAAAGGAAAAATAAATAAATAAAAGCAAGTGGAAAGGTTTGCAAGGATTCAATCACAGAAACTTGTACATAGTCACCCTTCTGCCTCATCATCAGCATTAGCATTTATTGTCTTTACATTTACTGTCTTTACAGCCCTATCTTTTTTTTGTCTTACTTTTTGCTTGAAAACTTTATTAAAATAAGGATTAAACCCGAAAAAAGAGCGACGAGAATGCTAGCCCTTTGCATAAAATCAGCAAGAAAAAGGAAACAGGGAGAGAAAGAGAGGAAAGGAAGGAAGGGAGGAATACAGTCCTATCTTTTTTATAGCACAGAAAACTCTGAGTTTACAAGTTAATTTTCCTGTTAACATATGCAGCTTTTTTTTTTTATTATTGCATTTTAGGTTTTGGAGTACATGTGAAGAACATACAATATTGTTGTATAGGTACACACGTGGGAGTGTAATTTGTTGCCTTCCTCCCCTTCACCTATATCTGGCATTTCTCCCCATGCTATCTCCCCACACCTCCCC